>BJFM01001641.1:0-26495 GCA_016586285.1 Arothron firmamentum
GGGGGGGGGGGGGGGGGGGGTAGTGTTTAATTACGTCTGACAGTGTTGTCTTTCTGCAGGGTCCTGGCTAGTTTCATCATTGGGCTCTTTAATTTCTATGAGGACCTGTTCTTCACATATCTGGAGATCAACCCACTTGGTATGTTAATTATTATGATTTCACACTCTCTGCTACCTGGATGGGCCATTTTTACACAACAACGGCACCCAGATTTTATTATTAATGTATAAGACATTCCATATACACACAAAAAGAAAGTACAGTATACCATATGGATTATCATAACAAATCCAAATAGATGACTTCAAACTGATATTCTAAAGAAAACCACCATCTTGAATCTCAGAGGCTGAAGCAGATACTGTGATGTTATTAGCACTGACAGAGAAAACAGTTCAATAATGAATAAACATGCTGTTTGATCAAGGCAGCTTGTGTTTATGGTAGAGTAATTGGGTGCCAGTACATGCCCTGTGGCAGCTGTTTCTGTGGATGCAGCAGAGCTCCGAGTAGGATTCTGCAGCTTTGAAGTCGCTCCACCCCCCCGTCTGCCTCCTGCAGGGGCAGCAGGAAAGTTGTGCTGCTCCATCACCATCCACCCATGACCTGAGACGGAGAATCTTGGCAGACAGGTTGGGAGGATGGACATTAACAGTTTCTATTCTCCTCCTCTTCAAGTGGTCACCAAAGATGGTGTTTTTGTGCTGGACATGGCAGCCAAGATCGATGCCACGGCTGACTACATCTGCAAGGCCAAGTGGGGGGATGTGGACTTCCCTCCACCGTTTGGCAGGGAGGCTTATCCTGAGGTGAGGGCTGTCCTGGAGAACGCAATGAGGGACAAAATTGAACAAACAACAGTAGAAAATGTCATTTTTTATAAGGCATTCTAACTATTTTTTGAGTATGGTTAGTATTTTAGGTCTAAAATGACTTCCATGTCTCAAAAGCCAGAAATTGCAGCCTGAAGATAAAGAAGGAATTGTTTGGGTCTGTCTTCCTCTGTAGCAGCACCAGGGCCACCTACACCATGTTAAATCGCACCCACTGGAGCCATTCTCCATGGTTCATTGTGAGGAAATACAGAGATGAACTAATCGTTTCTAAATCAGGGTAATAAATTAAGTAAAGTTTAAAAAAACCCTGTCCACTATTGGTGAAAAGTGGCTATTTTTTTCTATTTTAAGCCTCATTTGCAGCAGCTTGTTTGAGACCTCTGCCTGTCTACCCACCATGTCCTAATTGGGCTGCTCAGCGTCTCGAGTGTAGGTAGAGGACAGCAGGAGCCTTTGATTAGTCGCCCCCCCTCCCCTCATCCACCAGCTGTTTTCCAACTGTGACAAACAACCACTAATGCACGTCATTCACTATCTCTCTTTCGTGTTTCTACAAGATTTTATATTAATAGCTCTCTAAAATCCAAGCTAGGCCTCTGCATTAGGACTGTGTGGAGAGGTGCTTGTGCCACCCCCCCCCCCCCCCCCTCCCCGTCCTCCTCCATAATGGTCACTGTAGAAACCCCATCAAGTCTCTCTTGCCTGACATATTTACCTTGAATTTCACAGGAAGCCTACATTGCTGACCTTGACGCCAAGAGTGGTGCCAGCCTCAAGCTAACCCTGCTAAACCCCCGAGGAAGGATTTGGACCATGGTGGCCGGAGGAGGGGCCTCAGTGGTGTACAGGTAACTGGTCCCAGCCTAACAGCAGGACCAAACACAGCAGGGACCAGCACACAATTACCCCACGTATGGAAACAGGGTGTTTTCTGTACGTCATTTGAATTTTTCCTTGTATTAGTTTTTGCTAAACAAAGTTCCATTATCCACAATTGGGTTTACTGTTGAGAGCCTGCCAGTGAGTCAGCATTGAGATGGATGCTGGTGGAGCTCCGACTCCGTTGAGCTGTCTGCTAAACCTGATTCATAGATGGCTCCTTTCCAGGGAGAAATGAGCCGCGCCTCCATGCTGCCGTCTGTCGGGAGCATAAGGTGTGACAGGCAGACTCTTCAGCCATGACTAATGATTCCCTCTGTGCACACTTGTGTCTGTTCCAGAGCTATTTTAATTAAAAACAGGCAGCAGTGCTTTTTAGGTTGAAATTGATACGGATGACTGGTCCTGTTCATTTTGTGTTGATTTTTTTTTTCAAGCTTTTTTGTTTTTTTCCAGTTGTGGCTGACGAATGACATCACATTATTTCTAGTGACACCATCTGTGACCTGGGTGGCGTTAACGAATTGGCCAATTATGGGGAATATTCCGGAGCTCCTAGTGAACAACAGACCTATGATTACGCTAAGACTATCCTGTCTCTGATGACCAGAGAGAAACATCCTGAAGGTAGGAAGACTGCTTGCTCAAAGCTGTGTGTGTAGTTAAAGGATTGTTCATATTTATTTTCTTCCCTGAAATAATCTTTGACAGGAAAGGTACTGATCATCGGGGGAAGCATTGCAAACTTCACAAATGTTGCTGCAACATTTAAGGTACAGTAATAGTACATATTTGTTTGTTCTTCTGGGTTGATTCCATTGCAGACTCAGTAATATGTTCATCATCTGCGTGTCTGGTCTAGGGGATTGTTCGAGCTATCAAAGACTATCAGGTGCCTCTCAAGGAGAACGAGGTCACCATTTTTGTCCGCCGTGGAGGCCCCAACTACCAGGAAGGTCTCCGGGTGATGGGAGAAGTCGGTGTGTTTTTAAAGAAAGAATTCCTCGCTGCAGGCACTCTCCGGTTTGAATATATTGTGTTTAATTTGACTCTGCTGTTTTTCAGGAAAGACCACTGGGATCCCCATCCATGTATTTGGCACAGAAACTCACATGACTGCCATTGTCGGCATGGCTCTGGGCCACCGACCAATCCCCAACCAGCCTCCTGTTGCTGCCCACACTGCCAACTTTCTCCTCAACTCCAGCGGCAGCACATCGGTATGACATAAGCTGCCAGGATGAAGACAAATGGGCTGTCAAGCCATGATACATTCAGTTTCATTTGTGCGCACCAGGACTGTTGTGCTTCGGTTGTGTGTCGCAGCAAGCAGAAGCCGTGCACACAACAGCCTCTGCTTCAGTTATTACTGTCTGGTCCTCTTAGTGAACCTGGCTATCAGAGGGCCGTTGGCTCTTTTGTGTAGGAGTTTTGCGCTTCACTGCACGCTTCTTTAACTCTCGTAGTGGGGAGACTGCAACCAGTAATGCATTGGCTGCCCCAAGGCAGCCGTTAAGACTGCAGTGCACGGGCTTTCAAAAACCTGCACACTCGCTCGGCTGCATATTTCTGCTTCCGCCATTGGAGAAGTAGCTAAATATAATTAAGGCTGACTGTCCTGCATTTGTGTGCTGAATATTGAGGTTACCCTCTAAAATATGAATGAACACTGTTTACCAAGTAAAGCAGATTAATCCCCGCTGAACCATCCTCAGATGTTGCTTGCACATTTTCAGCTCTGCTCAGAGGAACTAAATATGCTTTTTTCCAGACCCCAGCATCCAGCAGAACAGCCTCTTTCTCTGAGAACAGAGCCAAGGTTGAGAGTTCTCCAGCGAAGAAGGCCAAAACTGGAGCTCCAGCTGGTGAGTTCCCCTTAAGAAAATGGATGGAAGAAGTCTGTATTTTTATTAAATAATTGATTGTTCAGGTACACACTTATTCAGTACCTTTTTAATTATATAGAATAACCAACACAGTATCTGTAGAATTTGTCTTTACATGTTCTCCACGTTGCTTCAGTTCTATCCCTGAAATATTGTGATTCACAGATGTATTATTTGACTCTTCATGGGAATTAAAAGAGGAGATTTCAGTTTCTGCCTGGTGTTTTTTGTCTTGCAGCTAAAGCAACAACCCTTTTTGGCAAACATACCAAGTCCATTGTGTGGGGTATGCAGACGCGAGCGGTGCAGGGCATGCTGGACTTTGACTACGTCTGCTCCAGACAGGAGCCGTCGGTCGCAGCCATGGTTTACCCGTTCACGTGAGCGTTGACCTTGGCCTGCTGTCACTGTTGCGAAACTTAATTGTAGATTTCATCAAAGGGAGGCAGTTGAGTGAGTGCTCTTTCTTTTTTCCACCTTTCAGCGGAGACCACAAGCAGAAGTTCTACTGGGGCCATAAAGAGATCCTCATCCCTGTCTACAAAAACATGAGCGAAGCCATGAAGAAGCACCCTGACGTGGACGTGCTCATCAGTTTTGCGTCTTTGCGTTCAGCCTTTGATAGCACTATGGAGACCATGCAGTACCCGCAGGTAAAAGCACGGTCAGCCTGCACCATCTGCAAGGTCCTTCATGTGGACTCAGAACTAAGCGTCACTGTTTGTTTTCTAGATTCACACCATCGCCATCATTGCTGAGGGAATCCCAGAAGCTCTCACCAGGAAGATCATCAAGGCTGCTGATGAAAGGGGTGTTACGATCATTGGACCAGCAACTGTTAGTTGTTTCACTTCTCATTATCTTTATTCATTTATGCCCTTAACTGAGAATACGTTTGCATTTGTTTCCAGGTCGGAGGAATCAAGCCAGGCTGTTTCAAGATCGGAAACACTGGAGGCATGTTAGACAACATCCTCGCTTCCAAGCTCTATCGTCCTGGCAGCGTGGCTTACGTGTCCCGCTCAGGTGGCATGTCCAATGAACTCAACAACATAATTTCCCGCACCACCGACGGCGTTTTTGAAGGCGTGGCCATTGGCGGGGACAGGTAGATAGCCCTCACCTGCTGAGTGTAAATGCGCGGTAGACATAGGTGCGTAATTGTCCACTCTGATTCAGATACCCAGGCTCTGTGTTCACCGACCACGTCCTGCGTTATCAGGACACTCCTGGAGTGGAGATGATTGTTGTCCTGGGAGAGGTAAGCGGCAATCAGCACCTGGATCCCTGCTGCTTTAGTCTGCCTCTGACGGTCACTCTGTCTGGCTTCTGCAGATTGGAGGCACAGAAGAGTACAAGATCTGCGAGGCTATTCAGCGAGGCAGGATTACAAAGCCAGTGGTGTGCTGGTGTATCGGCACCTGCGCCACCATGTTTTCCTCTGAGGTGAGAGGGCAGGATTGCGCTGCTTTCACAGTCACGTCAAAGTAAAGTCTCGGACATCGATTGGACCGTTTTCTTCTTAGGTCCAGTTTGGCCACGCAGGGGCTTGTGCCAACCAAGCGTCTGAGACGGCTGTAGCCAAGAACAAAGCTCTGAAGGAGGCTGGCGCCTTTGTCCCAAAGAGCTTTGATGAACTGGGAGAAGTCATCAGGTCACCACAGATTTTCTTTTTAATACATTTATTCGGTTCGTTGTGGCACACTGTTTTTGTTTTTTTGTTTTTTTCCAGATTAGCTCAGTTTTCTTTAAGAATGACAAATTGTATTTATTTACTCATTTTGTCTGTGTAGATCTGTATACAAGGATCTTGTTTCCAAAGGGGTCATTCAGCCAGCTGAAGAAGTGCCTCCCCCCACCGTCCCCATGGATTATTCCTGGGCCAGAGTGAGTATGCTTTTGAACAAGATCAATATGGATCTCGAACTTTGACTATAAAGTCTCAGACAAAAGTTGGCTTTAAATGAGAATGGAACCCCTGATTGTACAGAGAAAAATGTACTTTTCTCTTCTTGTGACGCAGGAGTTGGGTCTCATCCGTAAACCTGCTTCCTTTATGACCAGCATCTGTGATGAGAGGGGTCAGGAGCTCATCTATGCTGGCATGCCCATCACTGAGGTCTTCAAGTCAGAAATAGGCTTGGGGGGAACTCTGGGGCTGCTGTGGTTCCAGAGAAGGTCAGCTTCTTGACCTCAGTGTTTGTAAGGACTCTTGAAGAAACCCCTGAGCATCAGAGCCTGTGCTGTTGGGTTTTCTGTGCAGGTTGCCGAGGTACGCCTGCCAGTTCATTGAGATGTGCCTCATGGTTACTGCCGATCACGGGCCTGCCGTTTCTGGTGCCCACAACACGATCGTCTGCGCCCGCGCAGGCAAAGATCTGATCTCTAGCCTCACCTCTGGCCTTCTCACCATTGTAAGTGGTGCTTAATGAAATGAGTTTCCGCGTTGCATTTTTAAAAACCCTTTTACCATTTGTTGCCAGGGAGACCGTTTTGGAGGCGCTTTGGATGCTGCAGCAAAGCAGTTTAGTAAAGCGTTTGACAGTGGAATGCTCCCCATGGAGTTTGTGAACAAGATGAAGAAAGATGGCAAATTGATCATGGGGATAGGACACAGGGTTAAGTCTGTGAGTACGCGGGTCTTTAGTCTGTGTATCTGCCCTGATCGTAGAACCACATTTTAAATAAAGGAAGATCTGTTTTCATCTAGATTAATAATCCAGACATGAGAGTTCAGATCTTGAAGGACTTTGTGAAGCAACACTTCCCCTCCACCCATCTGCTGGACTATGCTCTAGATGTTGAGAAGATCACCACATCCAAGGTCAATATCCAATCAGTCAGTGAAACACACATTTTTAAATAAAATCCTCTTTCAATTGTACTGATTTTTTTTGTTTGTTTGTTTTTGCACTTTCAGAAACCCAACCTGATCTTGAATGTGGATGGCTTCATCGGTGTGGCCTTCGTGGACTTGCTGAGGACTTGTGGTGGTTTTACTCGGTGAGACGACGATTGTATTATGTGGTCTTTGTAAGAAAACACATCTTTTACAAGTGCCTCTGCTCATACGGTGACAAGCTTTTTGCAAGATTGGAGAACATTTTAAACCTAAAATCTGCACTGATGTGTATGTAATTTTTAAATTTGCACAACACGGTGTTTTAAAGTGTCCAATTAATTAGCCATTTAAACACATCCAAATTTTTCATACAAATACACCTATGGTGGTGTATGGCCACTCTGTGTGGTAACATTTTTCTTGAACTTCAAGGCTGGGACAAGAACTACACTCATCAGCAGTTCAGGGAGTATAAAATTAGGATGTCGTAGTCTACCCTTTAAGGGCATTAATTCTATAAGAAAAAATGTGTAACTGCTGTTGTCCTTCAACATATTTGCCAGAGATGAAGCTGATGAGTTTGTGGAAATCGGAGCACTGAACGGCATCTTTGTCCTCGGGCGAAGCATGGGCTTTATTGGTAAATAAATCCTGTGTTTTTATTGCCATGGTGTATACCGTACCAATACCATGTGTGACGATCAATCTTTCTTTTCCTCCACAGGACACTACCTGGACCAAAAGAGGCTGAAGCAGGGTCTGTATCGCCACCCCTGGGATGACATCTCTTATGTGCTTCCAGAACACATGTCCATGTGATCAGAGGGACGAAAACAGTATCTGTGTTCCACTTCACACTGTGATGTGTCACTCTGTGGCAGTGGCAGAATATTTCTGTTCATATAGTCAGAAAACATATAACAACAACGTTAGTGCTGCAGTTCCATTAGTAAATCCTGCTAAACTGTGAACCCCCACTTGCAAAGCCAAACATGTTAAACAGGAATCAAAAGTCGGGCCCTCAGCTCCCACCTGTCACAGGTTTTGAGTCACAGCTTTATTAACCAGTGGAGCCAAATTCAGCATCATGCAGATGCTGGAAGAGGTGAAAACGTAGTGCAATAATATCTCTACCATGACATCATATGATATAGATTTATGTATGTGTGGGTTTGTTGAAAAATAATTGTACGACCATGTCATATTTGTTGTATGTAATGTCACTGTGGCAAAAATGGAACTATTTTGCAAGTAATTTGTAGGAGATGTCACTAGAAAATATTTCTCAGCAGGGATAAAATGTTGGAATATTTTTGTGTTAATACATGTCAACTATTCCTAAGAACCGAACAATATACAGTCAAGGTAGAACATTTAATATTATTTTTGCTAGTCATTAACATTCAATTAGATAAACAGTGTTGTAACAACTCATGATTTTGACAGTGTATTCAAAATATCCTGTATGTCTATGTAATTATATGTTGATGACCAGTAAAATAAACTACAATCTGTGTCACAGATTATGTTTGTTAATAAATTATGTAGCATTATATTAACAAGTATTTTTTTTAAAAAAAGTTTTATTCAAAACTATGAGGTTGGACACTAAACTTAGCTGAAAAGGTTGTGTTTAGGTGATACCAGAAGTAGTAAAGGCTGCAAAAAGGCAGCAGTAGTAATTTACATAGGTTCCTTTGCAGGATCAAAGCCCTTCTCCTTTGATAATCAATTCTGCAGTTTGATCACTTTATGGTGGACCAGCCATCTAATTCAGATGTGGCATTGGACCCTAACTTGTAGGGCTTTCTACTACTACTACTACTAATAATAATAATCAGAATCAGATTTATTGCCATTGTCAGTGAAAGAATTCACAGACTAGGAATTTGTTTCGGTACAGTGTGCAACATGAACATCATATTACAATTAACAAATAGCAGCGAATCAAATGTTAAAATACGCGCTGGTGGTCTCGGAGGAAAACTGCAACCTTTGCTGAATTGGGTTCATCTCTTCCAAGCTTTCAAGTTCCTGTTCCGTGTTGCTGAGCCGCTCGCGCCTCCATCTACGTCACCGAGCCACGCCTTTGAGCCACTGCGCATGTCAGCGGCGCTGTTGCTGTTTACTAAACTGAAGATAGTTCCTACGTTTAATTTTCCTACGCTTCAACCCCTCTGACACAATCAAGGTACGTTAATCACTGGGAAGCCCACGAAAATCGATCCGTTTTTGCATCGTGCATCGGTATACCGTTACCTTTAGGAGGCTGCGTAATTTACGGTGACTTTTAAAAAATGCATACTTGCTCCGCTTGAAGTCGCGGAAGCGTCTGACATGAAACGCACTTCCTGTCATTCCCTCTAGGCTCCATGTATGTGTGGCTGCGTATGTCGCCTCCTCTCCTTCTCTAGTTTACTTCATTTCCCTCCTCTGGTCACGTCCAACGCCCGCAGCAGAATGGCAGCGGCGGCCCCCAACCCGGAGGACCCAGCCAGGAGCAGCGCCACCCCTACGCCCAGCGCACTTGCTGGAGATGGGGACGCCGAAGAGGCCGAGGACTTCACCTCTTCCTCCCACTGTTCGGAGCTGTCTCGGCGGCAGAACGAGCAGAGGAAACAGGGCTTGTTCTGCGACGTGACGCTGGTTTTCAGCAGCGGGGTTGCTAACGGGAGCATCCAGAGCTGCGAGTTTTCCGCGCACAGATCCGTCCTGGCTGCGGCCACGGATTATTTCACCCCTCTGCTGGGAGGACAGTTCTCCGAGTCGTTGTCCGGACGGGTAGAGATGAAGGAATGGAGCTCGGAACTGGGGCCTGACCCGGATACGGTGGAAAGTGTGATCCAGTACATGTACACGGGAGAAATACGCGTTAGCACCTGCAATGTTCATGAAGTGCTGGAGCTAGCTGACAGGTATGATCTCTTCCCCATCTCACTTCCATGTATGTGCATGAGTCACTAATATTGATAGACAAAGCATGGAGGCTGTGTTGTGCCCTAATTATTGTAAGTACTACTGTACTGTGTTTATTTGATTTTTGTCTCTGTTGCCTTAGATTCCTGCTGCTGCAGTTAAAGGATTTCTGTGGTGAGTTCCTGAAGAAGAAGCTGAGTCTGACTAATTGTATGGCTGTCCATAGCCTAGCCCACATGTATACCTTGGATCAGTTAGCTCTACGGGCTGCAGACATGATCCGTCGCAACTTCCACAAGGTCATACAGGATGACGAGTTTTACACGCTTCCTTTCCATCTGGTCCACAACTGGTTGTCTGATGCAGAAATAACTGTGGATTCTGAGGAGGTGCTCTTTGAGGCTGTGGTAAAGTGGGTGCAGAAGAACTCAGAGGAGCGCAGCCGCTATTTTGAGGAGCTGTTCCGCCTGCTGAGGCTTCCCCAAATCAAGCCTACCTACCTGGCCAGGGTGGTAAAAAACGAACAGCTGGTGGCTGGAAATGAAGCCTGTCTTCGGCTGGTGTCGGAGGCAGTGGAAGGTCATGCTATCCGCTTTGAGAACCTTAAGTCTGCGGATATGGAGTTCTGGTCGTCCCACATGGCCTCTTTTCAGCCCCGCTTCGGCCAGAACATGGACGTCATCATGGTTGTCGGTGGTGTGTCAGAGGGAGGGGACTACCTGAGTGAATGTGTGGGCTACTTTATTTACGAGGATCGGTGGGTCAACCTGCCGCACATTCACAACCACCTGGACGGCCATGCTATCGCTCCCACAGAATCCCATGTCTATGTGGCAGGGTCTATGGAACCCGGCTTTGCTAAAACAGTGGAGCGCTATAACCCCAATCGCAACACCTGGGAGCAGGTGAGCAATCTGACCACACGTAAGCACTCCTTTGGTCTCACCTGCATCAAGGATGTTCTGTATAGCATTGGTGGCCATGGAAACTTCAGCCCGGGCTTTAAAGATGTGAGTGTGTACGAGCCTGAGCAGGACAAGTGGCATAATCTGGAATCTGCACCGAAAATCCTGCGCGATGTCAAGGCAGTAACTGTCGAGGACCGCTACGTGTATGTCACAGCACGCACGCCTGTCGATACAGATAATGAGGACGGACTGAAGACGGTGACCACTCGCTATGACACAGAGAGCCGTCAGTGGCAAGATGTCGACTCCCTGCCCCTCATTGATAACTACTGTATTTTCCAGATGGCTGTGGCCTCCACCAACTTCTATCATACGGCCTCCTGCTGCCCCAAGAGTTACACATTGAGGGATGAGGTTGCTAAGCAGAAGATCAGCGTGCGTATCTCAGATGAGATCCTGGAGAGCCTGCCACCAGAGGTCACCAGCATTGAGGGTGCTGCCATTTGCCACTTTAACGAGGACGTCTTCATCATTGGCGGTTGGAAGAACAGCGATGACGTGGACAAGCAGTACCGCAAGGAGGCGTACCGCTACTGTGCTGAGAAGAAGCGTTGGATGTTGCTGCCCCCCATGCCACAGCCTCGCTGCAGAGCCACTGCTTGCCACGTCCGCATTCCCTATCGCTTTTTATACGGCTGCCAGCGCTATCCCATGCCCCAGAACCTGGCCCGCCAGCGAGATCGCATGCAGCAGATGCAGCAACTTCACAGGCGCACACTGACTTTGCGGCGGCAGCTCCAGTCTCAGATCGAGTGCTGAGCCAACCTTGGAACGCCTGGAAAGCTCCGTGAGAATATTGGGGTTAGTCATCATTTCATTGCAGCCACCAGTAGTGATCCCCTCTCATGTATGACATGCTGGAGCATGTTTTCTGTTGCTCTCACATTGGATTTCATTCAAAGGCTGGGCTGTGCTGTTGACTCCCATGGTATGTTGTGATAAAATCAAATTTATAACAGTTCCGGGGATTTACTAACAGCTGGTGGTCACTGAGCAGAATATGGCAAATGTAAACATGTGAATAAGAGTGCTATATTGCAGCCGACAACATGATAGCTTTTGTCCAGTTATGTTGATGCTGTTTGAATATAATTGGTATCAAGATGTATTTGTAAATATTTATATGGATCCTTTACATTCCTTTTCATTGTTGAGAGGGTTGTGTGACGTTAACTGTCAAATCCAGTTAATGAAGGTTCATTCCATTGTAACACTGACAATCTCCGTGAAATTAAAACGAGTTTAACTCACAAACCACTTAAATCATAATTACTGTCAGAGTTGTTATCAATATAACTTCAACAAGCAGTTATTGAATACTTTTGAAAAGCTTAATCCTTAAAATCTTTTTTGAGTTTGCTTTAGATGACAGATTGTCTTCAGCAGTTGTGCAGTGTAGTTCTGTAATTTTTACTTGCGTAAAATACTTGAAAACTAGTAGTCTTAAGCTTATAAGTAAGGTCATGTTAAAAAAATATGCGGTGGAGAGACAACATTCCTTTGACGATATCTTAAAATGAGAAGACCTCTCAGCATCTGCATTAAACATTTGGTGGCAATGGGCCAATCTGTGCTTTCTTTTGCACTTTGGTTGTATGTTGATTTGTATGTATATTTATTCAACAAAAAATGGTATGTGAATGTGTGAATGCCGTCGTGTATGATTGATGGTTGCAGGGCAAAACTTCCTCTACAACTGCACTTTTTGACATCTAAAATTCATATAAACATGAATTTTATTTGCCACTGCATTTTGATTTGTTTGTTTTATGTCAGACGAGGCGATTGTATTTAGGAAGTAGTTTCTTTTACCCATTAAAAAAACCTATTGCTCCTTTGATTAAACATGTTTAAAAGAAAACTTGTGTCATTAAATATCCCTTCTGCCTGGACGTACAGTACGCTTGATCTGCTATGTTTCATTGTGATTTCCTTTCATTCCAAATCTCAACCATCAAATTTCATAGAAATTATATTAAAAGGAACATTCATTAAAGCAAATGAATGCAAATTAATCAAATAGAATTGTGATATTAATGTGTTGTGACTGACATTCAAAAATTCCCACTGTCTGTACAGTGCTATCAAATCATATTGGTCACAGAGTGTAGAAATGATATTCATTTTTACTTTCTAACCTACATAGATGGCACTGTATATAGTGGAATAAATTCCATGATTTGCTTTGCATGTGATAGCCAGATGCTTAGTTCTTACCTTGAATGTATGGAAATACTAATGTCATCACCTGCGATTAAAACTTGTTTCATCAAACAAGTGTCTTTGCTTAATTCCTTGAGCTCTACAGTTTCATGTACACGTCACACACACTGTAGCAAGTGACGCGAAAAACGTAATTCACTATTTGCACCCAATTGTAACTTAACTTTTTACATCAACTCTAAAGCATCTGTGTCCCTTTTCGAGGGTCGGAACTAATGACGGTGCGGTGGGAACCTTAAAATCGGTCCCTTGTTTTTTGGGAAAATATCAAGGTCGAATTTTCTTTCGACGTTACGGAAGTAGCACTGCTGCCTTTGTAGGTTTCTCGTAGATTCGTTCCAGCGATTTCTCAAACGGACACATATTGTATGTTTTCTGAGCAGAAGATTGCTACATTGATACAACTAGCAACATCGGTTAAAGGAAATAATCTAGGCAGTTACTGGACGTATTTTTTTGTATTTTTTTAAATATTTTTTTTTGCATTAAACAGGGTTTATCAAATAATCAATTCTCCACTCTTAATGTAGCTAAACATTCCTGCATTTCTGACAGAGCTGGAAGGCATCATTGGAACCTCCAGTCGCGCGGCCAGTTCCGTGTTCATAGAAACGACGTAAGCGACCATCGGTACCTGACAACCTGACTGAAGACTTGCTAATGAGACGTCGTATATTAAATTAATACTGAGAGGAAATCAACCGGCACCAAGAAAATGGTAATGTCATCCAGCAAAGTTCAAATGAAATAGAAAATAATGCAATATGTACGAAGTTGTATACTTGCTAGCTACCTTTATAGCTGCTGGTGTTAGCATAAGTTACATTAGAACTGGCCAATTCATTAATACAGATTTCGTTAGAGTGACGTTCTTTTGTGTAGACATCGTTGTGTTTTGCTCAACTAATGCTATTATTGGCCTAGCTAGGGGAAAAGACAAATGTTTCAACATTTAGGAAGTTAGCTAACAAGTGATTTTCAGTCTGGTTAGCCTACCTCACTATATCTCCTTCAGGTACTCTCGGGTTTAAAGATGTCTTTCACACTAGCGCATGTTTTCATTGTCCAGATTCCAGAATTGTCCAATCCCTCCGTGCTTATGAGAGACCCTCAGAAGGTACAGGAGATTCTCCAGTGTATGTTAAAGGCTGGTTACAACACTCTACAGGTAAATCAGTTTGGTATTTTAAAACGCACAAAGGCTTCCATTAAAATGATACATGTTTATTTTTTCTACAGGTGATCTCTGATTTTGATATGACACTAACAAGATTTGCATACAATGGAAAGAGATGTCCCACCTGTCACAGTAAGTTTTCTATTGAATTGACCATAATTTTAGGTGTCACAGATCTAAAAAGTTGCTTTTGGTGCTTTTGCTTATTTTATTTGTAGATATTCTGGACAACAGCAAACTCATCTCCAATGACTGCAAGCAAAAGGTATGACTGAGGCTGTGTTACAACACCACCTGACTGATGGTATCACTGGATTTATCAAAAATGAAAAAAAAAAAAAGTGTTTTGTTTAATTCCTCCTATAATCCCTCCAAACTCTGATTGGGGATTCTGTAAAGGATTTGCAGTGTTCGTCTGCCCTCTGGTGGACACGAACCATCATTAAAATCCTCACTGGGTTCGATTGTTAGGTTGAAACTAAAGACACACCCAGTTGAAAACGCATTTATGGCTTTGATTTCAAAGTGAGACATGGGTTAAAATGTTCCATCTAAGGGTTTATTTGAATACATTCTTTTGTAATTGCTCTATTTCCTTCAGTTGAAACACTTACTGGACACATATTACCCGATAGAGATTGACACTTCGCTGTCAGTGGAGGAAAAGCTGCCTCTCATGGTGGAGTGGTGAGTGAGTTGCTGTAAGGTTTATTCTGTGGTTGATTTGTTTCATGACTCCTACTTTTCCTGTCTCCCAGGTGGACTAAAGCCCATGAACTGCTGGTCAAGCAGAAGATTAGGAGAGACGGTTTGGCCATGGCGGTGAATGAGTCTGAGGCCATGCTCAGGTGGGAAAACGTTGTGTAGAACATTTATGCTATTGTAAGTGTGCCATTTGGAATCATTTAGAATGTCTTTGTTTTAATAGGGATGACTTCCAGCTCTTCTTTGACCACCTGCACAAGCACAATGTCCCACTGCTCATCTTCTCTGCTGGGATAGGAGACATTCTGGAAGAGGTTATCCGCCAGGCGGGGGTCTTCCACCGTAATGTCAAAGTCTTCTCCAACTACATGGACTTTGATGAGTCGGTGTGTATCCACCTTATAAGTTGATGTGGTCCAGGGACTGAAACAATGATGGAATAATGATCCTGATGTGCTGCTCCAGGGAATCTTGAGAGCTTTCAAAGGGGAGCTGATCCACATTTACAATAAAAGAGAAGGCGCTATGCTCAACACCGGCCACTTCCAGGAGCTGCGGGCACGGCCCAACGTGCTGCTGCTGGGGGACTCTCTGGGGGACCTCAACATGGCGGACGGCGTCCAGGACATGCAGAACATCTTAAAGATTGGATTCCTCAATGATAAGGTGTTTTATTCCCAGATGTGTAACTGTGAGCTTCAGCAGTCAGTCAGAGGAACGTGACAGGAAAAATCATGGTTACCACCCTGCTGAAGTAGAAGCGAATGGATTCATCCTCCACAAAAGTTCTGACATTTTCTCCCTTTTTCAGGTGGAAGAGAGGAAGCAATCTTACCTGGACTCCTATGACATCGTCCTGGTCAAAGATGAGACCATGGCGGTACCTAACGCCATACTGCTGTACCTGACTGGAAACCAGTAAAGGTCAGAGCTGGACACTCTGGTTCGTCAACAGGGGAAGCTACCACTCAGAGAACGTCTTAACCTTTTATAAACAAGAATAAGAATGTCCACAGATTGTCTCCTGCTGTACGGATGAAGGTCAGTTTCTCTGTTTTTTGTTATGAGAAAGGTAACAGAAACCAGTATCTAACAGCTAGTAAATTAGTTACGTCAGTTCATTTCTAGTCAGTCTGGATTGTTTTCATTTGTCATATTCTCACCAGTGTTGGAACTTTGACCTTTTCTACACTTTGCCAAGTTAAACATATGTATTTGTATTTTTATGCAAATTGTTGTTTTGCTGTGTGACGCCAGTTTGCTAAAAGTGGTAAACCATTAAAAACCTAATTCATTTTAAGAAAATGAAAGGTAAAAGAATTAAAAAGTATAACTTTGTATGTCAGAGGACCTAATAAGAAAAATGGCAGCCTTGTACTTTTACATGTTGTACAATTTTACTTCAGCTGTTTAAAATGTTAACTTATCCAAATGTTTTTTAATACACTTACATTTTTACTGTCTAAACATTTGACCTCTTTACCTGTTCCAACTTTACTGAAATAAACTGTCAGCTCATCCATTTCTAATTGCATTTTCATTCATTTTAAAACATTTATACATTCTGGTCTGTACACAAGAAATGAAGTCGGTCTTCAAAAGTTAACGTTCGAAAGGCACAGTTTACAGTCTGAGATTCTTTACCAACATTCCCATCACTGAGAGACGCCGTGCTGAGGAGTGATTTGTATAAATGTGATGCTGTGGGAGAGGAAGGTTCCGCCACCGTCCCCAACAGCTGTTTCAGACACGAATCCAGATGTGCACGTGTGGATTGTCTGGACTTCAGCTCAGTTTCACCGGAACAGGCGACGGAACCTCAGCAAAGCAAACTCGCGCCGTCCCAGAAACACTCTTCACATTAAGCGCAGGGCGGTTGCCACGGCAACGGCAGGAGCTGAGCTCCGGCGTGCTCTTACCGCTTGGTGCAGCAGCTCACAGCTCGTCTCGCCTCGCTTCCGCCGCCTCTCGGTCCTCGCTGGGCCTCAGCTCGTCCTCGGTGACCTTGCCATCTTTGTTTTGGTCCTGGTTGTTGAACATGTCCCTGATGACTCCGTCAGCGTCGACCCCTGGACGGAGACGACCTTTCCCCTCCTTAACTTGGAGCTTGATGAAGGCTGAAAACTGAAGACGGACAGACCATCAGCGGTGCCGCTGGCGCGCCGCTGGCGTTCGTTTCTTGCGCTACCTCATCCAGCGGTACTTCTTTATCACCGTCCAGGTCCATAGCAGGAAAGAGGGGGTCGGGGCCGTCCCCCAGCCACACAAACATGAAGCCTTCCGGGACTCCCTTCTGCAGCTCCACCAGCTCCAGCTGGAAGAACAGCACCGCACTCCCGGGAACCCCTCCAGCTGCAGACACGCGTGCGAAAGCGTTCAGAGAAACGGAAGCCTCACCTGCGCACGTCCGGCGACCCACCTCCGTTTTCGCCGTGTCCCCAGTGCGGCGGGACGATCACCTCTCTGCTCTCCCCCACACACATCCCACTCAAACCCTTCTCCAGACCCGAGATCACCTTGTTGGCTCCAAGAGTTGTCAGGGAGGGTGAGTCAAACTGGTCTCTGGAAAAAGAAAAAAAAAAAGAACGAAATCAAAGAGTACATGCAGCTGAGGGGGCGGAGTGAACAGCGAAGGGCGCTCACGAGGAGTAGAGAAGGGTTCCATCCATGAGGGAGCAATTATAGCGATACTGAATCAGATCGTCGGCTTCGCTGGTCAGGCTGCAGCCCTCGGGTTTGTGGATCACTTTGATCTGCACCGGATCTTTGGGGTTGTGGAAGTCAATGACATGGACGTCAAAGACCAGGACAGCAGAGCTGGGGATGAGTTCTCCTGCGGCGGAAACACAGGACACATGCGGACGGCGCTCTTAAATGAGCCCAGATACGCAGGCGAGACTCACCGACTCCTGTTTCGCCGTAGGCCAGGTGAGGCGGGATGGTTATCCGCCGCTTCTCTCCCGTGCACAGACCCTGCAGGGCCTTGTCCATCCCCTGGATCACATATCCCAGGCCAATGTAGGTGTTATAGGTGCTGTTGCGCTGGTAACTGATGGGAAAAAAAACCAAAAAAAATGGAGGGTTTATTTTAATAACATTCTGAGGAGGGACGACCTCTCCAGAGGCACCTGGAGTCGAAGGCCGTGCCGTCCTGGAAGCTGCCGTTGTAGTGGTAGCGGATGAAATCTCCGACCGCGGTCCTGCGCGTGCATCCTTCAGGCACCTCCTTCACCTCCACCATCAGATCGTCTTTGGGATTGAAGAGGTCGACCAGCAGCACGTCGAACACCAGCGTGGCCTGAGGAGGCACCAGAGTCCCTGAGAGGAAGCAGAGGAGAACTGCAGCTTCACACACACACACACACACCTCACCCGCAGGGTTCACACTGTTCTGGGTTCGCTTCCTGCCTTCCAGGCAGCGTCACACACACTCGGGTTACAGGTGTGAGCAGGATGCGCTCTGGCTTGCAGACACACGCAGGACTTTTTTTTTTCCCAAAATAAAATGCAAATTTGACCCGGAATGGGTCTGAATTTTGAACACTATGCCGACGTACCGTGGCCGCTCTCTCCGTATGCCAGGAAGGGTGGGACGATGATGATCCTTCTCTCTCCCACACACATGCCCAGGAGACCCTCGTCCATGCCTTTGATGATGTCACCCTGACCCAAGTAGGTGTCGAAGGTCGCATTCCCCGGACGACTGAGCGAGGAGCAACGTGATGTGTTCGTGAATCCCAGAAACAGCAGAACACCTCTGCTGGCGTCAGATGTTCACGTCAGACACCACAGCAGCCTTCCGCTCACCTGGAGTCAAAGGCAGCGCCGGAGAGCAAGGTGCCGTTGTAGTGGTAACGGATGAAGTCCGACACCGCTGTGGTGCGGTTGCAGGCGGCGGGCTTGCTGATGGTCCGGATCTCAACCTTGTCCTCGGTGTTCCACACGTCCAGCAGCAGAACGTCATACACCAACACGGCGTCAGGAGGAATCACACCACCTTTCAGAAGAAGGCGCACCGTTAACACGCATCAGCACGGACGCTGAGGCCGGAGGAGGGTGGGATCACCTGTCCCGATGCTCCCATAGGCCAGGTGTGGAGGGATGGTGATCCTCCTGCGTTCACCGACACACATGCCCTGAAGACCACGGTCCATCCCGGTGATGAGTCGACCCAGACCCACCTGGCTGATGAAGGCCTTGCCTCTGTCATGGCTGTGGACCAGGAGAAACACACAAACAAAGAGAGAGAGAGAGAGAGAGAGAGAGAGAGAGAGAGAGAGAGAGAGAGAGAGAGAGAGAGAGAGAGAGAGAGAAGCAGGCAGTTTTTTCAGCTGCGCATATCTGAGATTTTACTGCCTCCGCTTTGATTTTTTTAATTAAAAAAAAACCACATGTATTTCACGTATGTAGTCATTTGTTCACTTAACACAATTTCAACCTTAAAATGGGCAACGAACTCATTACACGCAAACATACAATCATATTTTAGCAACATCAGGAAAAGACAAACTTTCTGCAGACGAACACGCAAAAGGTTTTACAACGGATGAAGGACTGAGACCAAACGATGGGATTTGCGGTCGTTTTACCTGGAATCAAACTTTTTCCCGTCTGCATAAAAGGTTCCGTTGAAATGATATCGGATAAAATCTTCTGTTTGAACTTCTCGGGGACAAAATTTCGGTATTTCGTACCGATCCACAACAACGTCCACCAACGGTCCGGCGCTGCAGCTCACGGTGACCGCATGGAGGGCGAATAAAAGCGAAAGTTTTGCCCGTTCCATTCGGAAAAGTTGTTATAACGGCCGCGGGAGGTCACAGAGCTGAAAGGCCGACTGCAGGCTGGATGATGCGGCTTGACTGGAGAGAAACGCCGAAAAATCCGGACCAATGCCACCGCACCAAGGCTGTGAAAATTAGATCAACTGCTTCCGGAAAGGATTACAAAATAAAAGCATTTCGAATCGTCGGAACTCAACAGGCTAGACACAGTTTATACGTGTATTAGATTTGATTTGATCATATTAGTCATGTTATCATTTTTAGACATTATTCAGTATAAATTAAAAAAAATGTGTAAATTGGAATGAAAATTGTAACACTAAAGTATAAATGACTTGTTTTCGGAGGATTTCCTAAAATTTTAAAATGTAAAAGTTTGTGGCATCACGAATTATTTAACAAGCTCATCCTGACACTCGAAACAACTTACGGTTAGTTAAAGTATTTATTTTTAATTTTGCTTTTTTTACGGAATTTGGGTAAACTGGCAACGTGGCCCTTGTGTTTTTGTTTTGCTTAACATTCGTGTTGGCTCCTGAACCGTCCCACAGCAGCAGGAGGAGGGGTCCCTGCGTCCCCACCCACTCTGGTGGAATTCTGCAAACGTGTAAATCATGGCCCAGAGACCCGGCCCCAGAGCCAGTCGCCTAGGGCTTCTTCGAGGCCCACGGACCATAAAAGCATTAAAACATACCATATTTAGAGGATCAGATAACTTGGAAAAACTTGGACGATGCACGACATCCGTGCGTCGCTGTTTCCATTAAGTTTTCACGCGTCGTTTGAAAGATGGTGAGAAATACGACAAATCACAGCAATGTGGAAAGTTTGAGATCTTTTCACAATGTTTTTGTTATTTATGATTATGACACGTACGCACCTGATATTTACTAGCTGTATTATAGTGCAGTTTGGTTTTCTTGTTTTTGTTTGTTGGCGTCAAATGGAAAATAGGGATACCCGCTGTGTTGATCGTCAAATTAGACTAACTCATTAGCCCCTGTACCGGAAAAATAATTATTTTTCAAAGTAAGGTTTAGTATTTCCTTGTATATGATATCTGCATGGTTGCAGTCATATAAACAAATAACTGGAATATGTTTAATGCATTAAAATAATCCTAATCCTAATAATCCTAATCTTAATGATCAGATAAATATGTTTTAATCGTGAAAATTTGTACAATTCAGCCTTATTTTTAGAGGTTAGACCGGAAGTTCCCGTTTTCGGGGTCTGTTCGCGGGGGCTTGACAGTCTACGTGCAGGCAGACATGAGCGGAATTCTCCGGTGAGAACGGAGAAAGTTTGTGGAGCCACTCGGACAGAGTCCTGCCGGAGCCGGTGGAGGTGGACGATGCTTCTCACCAGTTTGTCTTTGGCCGTGCTGCTGTCGGCCCTGGTGGACGCCCAGTATGAGACGTACAGCTTCAAAGGTTTCCCCCAGAGAGACGTCATGCCTCTGGAGTCGGCGTACAATTACGCGCTGGAGCAGTACGGCTTGAAGAACTGGGCAGAGAGCATCAAGTACCTGGAGCTCAGTCTGCGGCTCCACCGGCTGCTGCGGGACAGTGAGACTTTCTGCAGCCGCACCTGCAGCTCGGTCAGCCGGGACAGCGACAGCGCGTCCGCCGACGACAGCCTCCGGGTCATGCGCCACATCCTCCTGAGAGCTGCCTGCCTGAAGAAGTGCAAAGCAGATTTTCCAGTGTTCAACATCGCATATCCGAGGAGGAGTGTACTGGAGACCTTCGAGAAAAGGGTCCCGTACCGGTTTATACAGTATGCTCAGTTCCAGGTAAGGGGGCGGGGGGGGCGGGGGACGTCATGGAACTGTTATGAAGTACGGAAATTTGTGCCACCTGGTCCTAAAAACTCGTCCGATTTCACAAGTTTCAGCTTTGCCCAAAGTGCCTGTGCGTAATGGCGGCAAACAGTCCATTAAAGTACCTGCAGACTGGTTGCGTTTCAACTGGGAGTCATGGTTCCAGGCATGGTCCCTGCCTGCTGAGCAGCAGTTTGAGCATGTGCCACGTCTCTAAGCGTCCCCCCCCGAAACAAACCCCCCATTCTTCTGTCCGAGGGGGGCTGAGGTCGGGCTTTGCTTACAAGACAAATAAGTTAACATCCATCAATAAACTGCGGCTGGTTCTGTGGTCTTTCAGTGGTTTGTGCTGAGGGGAAAAAGAAGTCATTCAGGGTGAAACAGTCAGAACTTTCCTGTAAAAAATATCTGTAATTAATTCTCAAGGCAGAGTAGAGAAGTCATTCTGAAATCTTGCTGTGGGAACCTGCAAGTGCTCACAGAACGGAAACTTCAGAGCCATTTTAGTTATTAAACTCCATCCTGGTTTACAAGTAATATATTTAATATTTTAAAAAAAAAGATTATAAATGTCCATCCTCACAGCTTCTTGCTCTCGCCTTTGAAAAAATCTTGGGGGGAGAAAGAAATTCATTAGTTTTAGAAGGAAAATTTTTTTTCATTTTCAGTTTTTCATGGACGTTCTGACCTCAGACGGATTTTCAAAATGCAGATAAATGAACCTCTGCTGTTAACAGCTCAACAACCTGGAGAAGGCGGTGGCGGCGACCCACACCTTCCTGAAACGGAACCCAGATGATTACAAGCTGACCAAGAACATGAACTACTACAAATCTCTGCTCGACGTGGAGGAATACCTCATCGACCACGAGGAGCAGCCGTACGAGGTGCGTACGCCGACCCCGTCGCTGCGTCTCAGCGCTACCTCGCGCTCATGTTGCCGTTTCGGTCGTTTTCCAGAGTGTGTTTCTGAAGAGCGTGACGCTTTACAACAGCGGGGACTTCAGCAACAGCGCCCGGAACATGGAGGAAGCCCTCGCGCAGTATTTTGAAGCCTACAGCAGCTGTTTGGCAGGATGTGAGGGGTCATACGAGATCTTAGAGTTCAAAGACTTTTATCCCACGCTGGCAGGTAAGAGGAGGCCAGTTCCAGACTGGCACCGTGCACACAGATTCCCAATTTGCTCTCCTCATCTCCACCTCCTCCCTCAGATCTCTACGCGGATGTTCTGAGCTGCAAGGTCAGATGTGAGGAGAACCTGACGCCGAGCGTCGGGGGCTTCTTTGTGGAGAACTTTGTAGCCACCATGTATCACTACCTTCAGTTCTCCTATTATAAATGTAAGAGCGCCTGCAGCAGAGGCCCCTCCGGACGGGGGCTTTCCCGCCGCCTTGACATCCTTCTGTCATCTCTTCCAGTGAACGACGTGAAGAACGCTGCTCCGTGCGCGGCCAGCTACATGCTGTTTGACCCCGAAGATCAGGTGATGCGGCAGAACGTGCAGTATTATCGCTTCTACCGGGAGCAGTGGGGGCTGGAGGAGACGGACTTCCAGCCTCGGCCTGTGAGTCACGCGCACGTTCGGTACCTTTCAGGATGTTTTCTGGATGTTTTCTGATCTCAGCTTCTGTTTCTCAGGAGGCTCTCACGTATTTCAACGTGACCACCAAGCAGGAGGAGATGCTGGAGTTTGCGCGGAACTATCTGCAGACTGATGACGAGGTACGTTCCTGACGGCGTCTCCTGCAACATCAGGACAAAGTTGTTGGTTACTTTTGTTCGTGGATGACAGAAAAAGGTCTTGGGGGAACATCAGAAATGCTCTTTTGTCGCCAACGCTGAAGGGGGGGGCGTGTCGGCCTCTGCGTTTGACTGACAGCAGCTGCTTTTCCTTTTCACTGCCAGACAATAACGACAATTAATGGTTTCTTTTTTTTCCTTTTGAAATGAGACACGACACGGCTACGTATTTATTAAAAGGAGACAACCGGCTTTAAACGGTCCCCCTGCAGCCACAAGTGGCAATTAGAGCAGCTTAAACATGTAGCAGCGAATTAAAAGCTTCACCTCACGTAAAGCCAGAAAAATAAAAGTGTGAGGAGGAGTGAAGCAGGAAAGGATCCAGGAGGGATCCCTGTGTCTGAGGCGATGAAAGGATGGGGGGATGGAGGAAGTGGAGGACGAGTTTTCCGTCAGCAGCATGTGGAATGTAGCTGGGAGCTGCGGGCCAGGGCTGTTGCTGACTGTGTGCTTCGGTCCATTTCAAGGACCTGGTGAGTCCAGAAGAAACGGCCGGCTCCCAGTCAGAGCACCCCGACACCGAGTTCGAGGGGCTGGGAGACTACGAGGAGTCCTTCGTAGCCGACTGGTGGCAGGAACCTAAAACGAAGGGGGACATTGGTGAGGTAGAAGACTGAAGGCCATGGAGGACACTGACCCCTCCAAAGAAGAAAGGGATGAACTTCAGCATCGGGCTGATGGAGACTGGAGACCGATGCTTTCATCAACCCTTTAAAACTGTTCAGCACCATTGGTGTCCAAGCATTTTTAATTTAATGAAGCTGAAGCCTCTGCTGTGTCGTAAGGAAGGTGACATGTAGCTTTTCTTATGAATCTATTAATAAAGTCCTTTTTTAATATACGTTGTTAATGAACAGCCTGGACGTGCGTCAGTCCAACGTCAGTCTAGGAAGGAAAGAAACATCCCAGTGCTGTATGAACCCGAGACTGTTGGTGAACAATTTAGTAACACTGACACACAATCTGAACACGCCTGTTTACGTCCTCCAGTCAGAACAAAAGGTGACGCGTGTTTTTTTTTTCCACGTTTGAGTCTTTTTAATCGTGTTCCAGATCAAGTCAAAAACAAGCCTCACTTCATTTCCTTTGTTTTTAAAAGGTAGTGATAAAAATGCAGGATAAGATGCATTTCTTCTTCTCCCCCTCCAAATTTCCAAATCAAATCACACAGATTGTACCTGATGCCGACTCTGTAACACATCTCGGTAATAGTGCATTCTCCTTAGTGCAAAGCTCAAATAAACCGAACTGACCTCAGACACGCTGCAGGGTCCAGATAAGCTTTCTTCTCCTTTACAGTGGGGATCAGAACAGAACCTCTGGGGTGAGGTGGTGTCAGGACTCTGGGTTATCGACACGTGTAGAAAACAGTCACGACATTTCGGTGACGGCTGGAATGATGCGAGAGATGCGAGGCAGCTAGCATAGCTGCTACACGACATTAAAGACCCACAGAGGCTGCAGGGATGCTGCAGGGATGCTGCAGATCATGTCAGCAGACCGACCAAAGGAAACACGTCTGGCTCATCTCAGAGCTTTGAGATCACTCTGCCTTCAGTGCATTTAACATTCAGTCCATCGTGCACATATCTATAAATAAGTGTGCATACAGGTGGCTAGTGCTCATACTCCAAAGATAAATAACAAATATTAACTTCTTTCAGTGCTGTTTTTTTTGTTGTTGTTGTTGTTTCCATGGCTGCAGCACTCAACAGTTTGTAAAAAGAAACGATAACCTAGAGGTAAAATCCTGCCTCTACTGTGATGGGGGAGTGTTAAAGTGCCCCTAACACTACTGTAAACACACATACATTCGGCCTCTTTGAAAAACATACATTCTCTTGTGAACAGACACACAGGTTAAACCTCTGGAGTGTACAAACGTTGGGCCTGAAAGAGGACGTACACACACACACATACACGTGGACATCGTGGAAAGTAAGTTGGTCCGTTTGTGGTTAAAAAACACCAAGTTATGGTCTCGGCTGCTTCAAAGTCCAGCCTTTTAAAGTGTTCTCAGAACCCAGCTTCCCTTTTTTTTTTCTACCTGAAAGCTTGTGTGCAGGGGGGTGGGAGGGAGTCAAAAGGGATTTAAACCTTTTTCTTTTTTGACTCATCATTTTAAATGAATTTTACTACTTCCACAATCTTTCTTTGGGAAAAAACATGTTCACTGTCGGAACTCTTTTTCGGTTCCATCCACAATCCTAAAACTGAAGGATAAAACGTTTAAGTCTTTGCTTCGTGGCGTTCTTGGTCCTCCTCCTTCAACAAACGTGTAAAATGCTCTTTTTTCTTACCCAAAATCCATCAGCTTGTTTATTAGTCCAACATGTAGATCCATGTCACGTGAAGTGGGTCCATTTTTGACCAGTTCTTCGTCACACTGTCCAAGGTGGGAGAAGGATGGAGACACATTCTTAGAGTCACTGGACACCAGGAAGATCCCGGATCCCCCCCCCCCGCAGGGAGAGCCACCTGCTCGCTGTAGACGTGGCCTGGACACGCATGGTCACGACCTGGCCGGAGCAGGCTGGACGAAAGGGCTGATGGAGGGGGACAGTTATCGGAAGAGATCTGGGGAGATTCTGGGACACGTGGAAGACCGCTTTTTTTTTTTGTTCCCCTCTTCTCCGATGTGGAAACGACTCGGTGTGAAGAGGAAGACGGGAGCAGACAGGACACAGAGACAGCATGAAGGACAAGTGTCTTATCCTCCACCAGATCTGAAAGGGAAGGTAAACAAAATCTGTGAGGATGCTATGAGGAAAGGCATCACGTGATCATCGTCCCACAAAGCCCTACCTTCCTCTCCGAATGTTCCTGCAGCCCACGAGTGCACATCAGGAGAAAAGATGAAATGTTAGTGCTGGACTAAAAAAATCAAATAAAAACAATCAGGCTGATGCATTTTCATGGATCCCTCCAAACCCAGAAGAATTCCAAAAAGCCTTCTGCATGAAACTGAACCAGGAGGATAAAGGTCTCAACTGTGAAAACCTGAAGCATCACTTAAATCATTAACTTGTTAGATTAAAAAAAAAGAACATTATTTAAGAGAAAGAAGAGAAAACTGCTGTTTCAGCTCATGCACACATGCACAGGCGTACTGTCTGATGCTAAAAGGACAGAGTTAACGTGTGAAAATTATAAATTCCTTATCTTAATCTGTGATCATTTTGTGTGTGTGTGTGTGTGTGAAGTCCTTTTAGGTCAGGATATAAACAGAACATGCAGGTGGAATGAAGCAGAAGCATTTTAGCAAAGAGCCTTGTGGGTTCAGATGCTGCTACATGCCGATAAAAAGAGCAGCTAAAGTAAAATATCACCCATGAAACACCGACGGCAGCTCACGCTGATCACTGCGTTATCATTAAAACGTCGGCTAATTATTTGTGCAGGTTCCTGGCAGATCTACACCTCCATGCTGCTCTCTTTAGAAACAAAGGCAGGACGGGGAGAAGGAAAGGGTGCAGGATGGAGCTCGGCGCTCATTCATGACTAAAACTAAACCAAACAGCTGGGCCGTGATGCTGCGTGTGGGACTGATGGATCAGGCACTAGAGCGGCTGAGCTCAGACACAACTCTCCAGCTTTCTTCTCTCCGAGTGACAAACGGGTGTCTATCTCGAAGGGGGGGGGGGGGGGGGGGGGG
>BJFM01001641.1:27103-37247 GCA_016586285.1 Arothron firmamentum
GGAGCGTCTGTACCTAACACACACACACACACACACACACACACACACACACACACACACACAGCTACAAATAAAATCAGAACCAGAGGAAAAAGTGTGGTCTGAACCTCAGCGTTAATCAGGTGAATTTATCATATTTAGGTGGTAAAAGAAACCACTTCAGAAAAAGAAAAACTAGTGACAATGAGCAGAGACTATGAGGAGGGGGGTGAGGCAGAGAGAGAAAGAGAGAGAGAGAGAGAGAGAGAGAGAGAACCATGCTTCAGATTTAAGGTTGCTTTCAGGACCTTTCTTCTCTGGTCCCGTTTGGACCGTCGGCTCGGGGATGGGGTCAAAGACGCTGCAGTCCTTCCCTGTGTAGTCTCTGTCACAGATGCACTTAACTTCATTGCTGCATGTCTACAAGAGAGAAGAAGAAAGTCATGAACAAACGCTGCACAAAAACAGACAAGAAGAGAAAAATGATCACACAGCAGCTGTTGCTAATATTCAGTTGGGCCAAAATGGAAATAATTAACATTGCAAATATGTCACCTGGTTTAAATGCAGAGTTTATTTTTTTACCCCATGGTCAGAACAGATGCGTCCAAAGTTGGAGCCGGCGCAGGTGCTGAGGTTGAACGCCGCCACAGGGAGGCAGCGTCGCTCCAGACACATCATGTTGGGGCCACAGGGAGTGCCGTCCTCCACATATCCCAGGTCTGACCCATCCTCCAGCAGAGCATGGCCTCCTCTGACGAAAACATTTAGGCACCTCAGAACCACGGGCCGTATTTGCTACAGCAGGACGGTTGGGTGGGGGGGGTGGGGGTGGAGGGGCTGCTTTACCTGCAGTCCAGGTACTTGTTCTGATGGTACAGGGTGAAACTGGTCACCTCGCCCTGCAAGTCTCCAAACTTTGGCTTCATCGTCACATTGGCACAGAAGAGGAAGCCACACAAAACATCCCTACACACAAATACCGCTGATGTGTGAAGTGTTAGCGCAGAAAACAGCCCGGAATTGAGAGACTGTTTGGGAATTGGTGTGACTCACGGCTTGTTGCACTGCAGCCAGCCTCGGCCTTCGGGACCTGGACCACAGTTGCCTTTCTCCGTCCCCTCCGCGTTCAGCTTCTCATAACAAAATCTGTCTGCTGAATCTGTGAGGGCAAACAAAGACACAAATGAGTCTGTCAGCCTGAGAGAGATGCGAATAAACAACCCTAAATACTGAGCGCATACAGTATAATATTCATACGAACTCGTGAATTATTGCAGAAATTGCTTACATACAGGAGCTATATACGATATTCTTTCAGTGCAGATATGATCTGCAGCATTGCTGTGCTTACTGTAACCCCAGAGTCTCCTGCACTGCCCATCATGCGTCCTGCATCGTCCACTGTAACAGCGGCCCTGAGGACCCAGAACAGCCGTCACCCACGTACATCAGGGAGAGCAGAGGCGACAAAACCTGGCACAAACCCACCTGATTGTTATCACACATGTACCCATCCAGCTTGTGCACATTATCAGGACACTAGAAAAGAGCGAAAACAGCACGCATTACATTCCAGATATTTTGAATGATGTTTTTTTCCCTCTCCAGATATTCATTTACTACCTGACTGGAGTCTCCGGTGCAGGTTTCTGGAATGTCGCAGTCGTTCACAGTGTCTCGACACACCACGCCTCTCAGCTCGTACTGCAAAAAGGTCATTTATGGATAATATCAGCCATCAAAGCTCACCACGCTGGGCGTATTAAATCTCTGCAAGTGCAGCATTAAAAAGTGATTACATTTTTGCATATTACAGCAATTGTTCACAATTGTTTGATCAATAGATTAAAAGGGTTTTATAAATAGGGACGTGCACTCTTCTACACTGTTTGATTGTCTCCGTTTGGCTCCATACACACCTTGCAACCGCTGCAGCAGAGTCCATTACTGCACATAGCATCATGGGTAAGCGTGCACTTCTTACAGCACGCTCCTCCGCTCCGTGCACACTCCTGAGACCACAGACAAGAAGACAACCCTTCAGCTTAAGACACACACACACACACACACACACACACACACACACACACACAAAGAGGCTGGTGCTCAAAAAGGAACAGCAGGTGCTTCTGGACCATCTGGACCACATGTAAGAGATGTCCAACCACACACTCACCACCTGGGATCCACAGTCACAATCCTCCCCTGGTTCCACAAAGCCATTTCCACACTCAGGAGGGTCCACCAGCTGAGAGATGGACAGAACTTATGAGTGAGACGTGTCAGTAACGCTGGCAAATGTCCTAAGATACAATAATAAATGTGTTTTTAATGTGTCCAAATGTGCATTACACAATGTTTTACTGATGGTCAGATGCAGAGAGTCTCACTCATCCTACGACACCACATGGCCCTCACCTTGCCGGGCTTGTTGAAGAGGCAGCTCCCACCCCCCTGGAGCAAGAACTGAATGTACTCATCAACACTGCATCGGGAGAACTTCCTGGGCAAATGGAATCTGCGTTGAAGAGCCAGACAGGCAGAGATCAGGAGATCAATCGGGAACAGAACACAGCAGTGGCAAAGGCTCTGCCTCCCGTGGGACATGGAGCTCCAGTCCAAAACTGACAGAAATGATGCCATCTGTGGTAAAATATCATTCAAATGCATCACTGGAGTCTGCACTGTCCCATCTGGCCAGTCAGTCCAAACCAGTTTAATTACAGCACGCTGAGCTTTCAGAGGACACTCGAAAGAATTTATCACCAACTAGTTTAGTTGAATGAAACCTGATTAAAATTCAAAGTGTTCTTCCGTTCCAGGTGTGTATTTGTCTGACGGAGTGAAACACAGAGACTGCAGCTCAGAATGGGCACGTCAGAGGGACCCTTGTACGTGCACAAAGCATTTTTGTACATTTCTGTGCACTTTCTGTGGATCTTTACCCGGTGTCCTCCATGATACAGCCCTGCCAGGCGTCCGGGCACCTGCAGTCTCCTGCAGAGACCAGCAGAAGGAGAGAAAGCCGAGTCAGGGACGGGAGGAAAGCACACCGAAACAAACAGATTTATAATCAGCAAAGGAGAAAAAGCTTCATGGAGCCGATGCATCAGGAGAGAGGAGGAGAGTGGTTCCTGCACTGAGCTCACGTCCTGGTACTGATTAATGAAGGTTCTTCCACATTAATCACTGAACCTTTTGTTCTGCGACAGCGAGCCTTAGCCACCCCCCCCCCCCCCCCCGCCGCCGCCGCCCCCTCCCATGGTGGCAGGTGGCTAATCACAGCACAGAAAAAGATCCAGCTAGCTCTCCTCTTCTGATCAGCTATTTCTCTTCCCCCATAGATTTCTCCGGTGCCCCCTCGTCCTGCAAAGCTTTCACCTGGTTTTTTTCTACCTGCAGAGTTGCGTGCGTTGTTCCACCTCATGCCGATATTCTGGCCCAGACTCTGGCACAGCGTGATCGCCATCGAATTAGCGTTCCCAAACTGGAACAGATACGGAGGGAAGAGAGTCACTCGTGTGGGATGACACCGCCCAAGAGCAAGAAAACCCCAAGAGCAAGAAAACCTTTCCCTCACCTCGTTGATCCCCCCTCCCCTCGACAGAGAACACACTCCTCCTGTGAAGGCTGTCCCGCTGCGGCCGCTGTGGAACGTTCGCCCTCTAAAACGCAGGACACCATCACGTCAAAACTGAAAAGATGAAATTCACCTCAAGTCACCCGGTTTTGCCTCCGTACGAGAAAAGCTGGACGACATCACTCTGCTCTCTGATGTTGTCCTTCCGGAATTTCATGAAGTTCTGCAGAGTTATCACTGGATCTTCCACGACTGGCATCATATTTTTAGAGTTCCAGGTCTCCATGGCAACCAGCACGATCCTCGTGTTTAGCTGTTCCTTGTAGATCTTGGAGGCAAAAGGAGCAAAAAAAAAAAAAAAAAAACCACCAACATGTCCGTCAATCTACCGTTTTGTTGTCATGACACCTGCGCTGAACCGCTCTGGAGAACGTGTGTTTTCTGGGATAAATCTTCTAAATGTGCCACTACCAACACACTCACGCACACGCGCTCAGACGGTTCGAGTAGTGTTTTGGAGTAGGAGGATTAGAATCCCGTAAACAAAGCTCTCACCGCATCGGCCATGTTGACCACTGCTTTGGCAAAGTTCTTGGTTTGGCCGCTGGAGCGACGCAGCTGTAGAAACTGTGCGGATGAAGACAAAAATCATTCATCATCACCATTCCAGTTGTTCCAATTTCATTAAAGCGTTCTGTGGTAGCGCAGTGCCACAGAAACCCCAGTGCACACCAGTGAGAAGCAATGTTTTCATTCTGGATTCTGAATCTCACCATATCATTGTCGTTGACCACCATCAGCTCTATGTATTTGGTTTCGCTCTGGACTGAGGGTTTGCGGACAGATCTCTTGGATCTGCTCGGCCTCGCGGACGCCTGCTGCTCCCTGGTTTCAGGCGGTCTGTCATCATCACCAACACCTCCTCTACGTTCCCACTCACTGTCCTCTGTACAGTCTGGACACACAGGAGCAGAGCTGCAGCCACTCAGGCGCTTTTCCCTTTCAAAGTCAGTGCACGCATCGCTGCCCCAGTTTCAGACAAATATTCATATTCTCATTTCAAAATGTCATCACATCAGTTAAATAAAAACAAAAGCATACTTTTTCTGATGTACTGTGAAAGTTCAAACCTAAGTACCTGGACAGTGAGGAGCAAGTCGTACATCAGGCAACCTGCGAATGAAATGTGCGCCATCCTGTGAGGAAAGAAAGCAGCAAAGACGTCAGACGTTTTCATCCTGGCCAATCAAATGTGAGGATTCAACAATAAAGCTGGCTCACCTGAGTGCTTCTATTGTAAACTGGTTCGATCCCATAAGAAAAGAAGCCGTCGGAGAACATCCCACTGCGGTCAGACAAGGAGACAAGTGAAGAAAAGTGTCCATCTGTAATATGGACCGGTGACTGCATGGATCCAGGTTTGCTGCGCTCACCACAGGCCATGGCAGGTGGAGAGGGCCGCCCAGGACTCTGGTAAACCTCGTAACCTCCCCTGGTAGTAGCAGTGCTCTCCTCCCTGCATGCACCACATGATCCATCAGGCTTTTAGAACTCATTCAATATCTGTTTAAAAGAAGAAAAAGAAAAAAAACAGCCCCCACCCCTGCTCTCCCCACAGCTGCATTTATGGCACAATTTGTGACCTAGTTGTCTCCAGTTCTCCGCTCCATCCTTCTGCTTTTCTGACAGTAAAAGCAGACCCTCACAGTATCCAGTGTTGGACTGCGTGTTTAACACAGAACAGCTGTGGGCCATAATGAGGCAACGTCTTTCAGGATAACCTTGACGCACCATCGGCTTTTGAACCACGGGGTGCTGCTTCATAAGGTCACAGCGTTGAAGCAGGAAGGTCGGAGAGCTGAGAAAGGCTGGTTCACTTTGAACCACCTGGCCACCTTATTCTATCGCTCCAGTAGCAGCAGCGAGTGACATCTGCATCCAGCTAGGTGATAATCTGGCCTGACCACAGGTCTCCATCCCTACCCTGCAGGTCAAACCTGCGTCTGCAGGTCTCACCTCCCCCTGCAGGTCTCACCTCCCCCTGCAGGTCTCACCTACCCCTGCAGGTCTCACCTCCCCCCTGCAGGCCCCACCTCCCCCTGCAGGTCTCACCTCCCCCTGCAGGTCGAACCTGCGCCTGCAGGTCTCACCTCCCCCTGCAGGTCTCACCTCCCCCTGTGTGAAAGTGAGCTGCACAAATGATGCCAAAACCACATTCTGACATTTTGCTGATTTTCCTCCTCCGAGTTCACCAGCACAAACTCTTCCCTCCCTTTCGGTCTTCTTTCATTCTCTGAGCTGCCAAGAACTTAATGACACTGCTGAGCTGGCTCATTGCTATGGAAACAGGTTTGGGATTGGACTGAGGCAGAGTTTGGAATGATTGTGGGTGGGGACATGGAGTGCTGGCTAGTTGGGTGGGTGGGTGGGAGCATGTTGAGGCTTTTATCCATTTCCTGTTATCTTCTAATTCATTCTCTCTGCTTGTGGTTTGACACCATGAGCACCCACAGCTTTTAGGACCGTCGGTAAAAAGCCACATCAAGGAGATGCGTGCATGCCGCCGGCCCGCCGACCTGTGTATGTAGCGCATTTTACTGCATTTTACTGTTACATTAGTTACAGGTAAGAGAGATCTTTAATGGCAGCCTAGTACAGGAGAGAACATGAGATATTTTCCATAAATAGATAGGGGAGAGGGGAGACCAAAGCCCAAAACCTTCACTAAAATATCATCAATGCATAAAAGGAATACATGTTTTCTGCTTCTAAATTTACAATTTCAGAATCAAACAACATGAGACATGAAGATTATATGATAATATTCATTCTGCAGTAGGCGACTGACAAACCTTAAATTCACAACGTTCCCTGGCAACAGCAGTGATAAATGAGATAAAGTCAGACTTTCTGCGCCCAAACAGCCCACTGCTACTGATTTATATCCCCACGGTGAGCCCCAGGGAGCGGCCTTACCACAGACTGTGAGGGTTCTCCATCCTGGTTAAAGTGCCTTTCCAAATACTCAGAGGACAGGAGGTGACTGCAGAGTGAGAGTGGACACCATGAGTGCAACAGCACAACCTCCTCAAGCAATCAAAATTACACAGAATTTAGCATATTAGCGCACGATGTTGAAAAAATCCTTGTGAAGATGTGTGTGTGGAGATCAAGGGCAGGTCATTGATGACGCTAATGAAGGGTGGTGGAGAGTGGGTAATAAATCATTTGCAAACGTATGCATGTCTGTGTGTGTGTGTGTGTGTGTGTGTGTGTGTGTGTGCGTGTGTGTGTGTGTGAGGGATGTTGGTATTCCCCATCTTTTCATGTAGAATTTACAAAGTCGCTAAGTGCTTTTGCTCAAGTGCAAGAAAAATGCTAATGAGAACAGCTGCAGTGAATTAAGAGCTTCTAATGATACAAGCGTGTGTGCAAAAGGCAGATCACATTCTTCTGGGAGGAAATACTGACTGATTTAGCTCCAGATCCAGGGTGAAACTGTGTCCAAAAGCTTCCACTTGGAAAACGCTCTTGGCCAAATGGACATACTAAGAAAATGAAAAAAAGAGGTAAGACAGTTGATAAATTCAAGGGTAGCCAACAAGTGGTTTGGTGTCATGCTGTAAAAGAGAGTAGCATGAATAATTCAACACAGGCAGTAGTGTGGACGCCCTAAAAGCATCTCAGCTGAATTTAACACTGATCAAGCGCCCACTGATCAACGCTGGTCTAACTTCAGCGCTGCCGTCCAAACGTCCCTGGTGACGAGGCGCTGCAGCTGATGGGACACCAGGAAAGTCAAATTCACTGCAGACGAAAGATGCCAAAACCGTCCAGCATTACTCTGTCCTCCAGTATGGACAGCAGATGTCTCACTACGCTCTCCACAGGGCTCTCTCCACACTGGTCTGCAGTGGCACACTTGGAATCATTGTTGGTTTAAATTCTTGCGCGAAGCTCCTCGGTAGCATTGTTGTTTCTGCCTGACAGCAAAAACGGTTTGAGTTTCGTCAGCTTTTATCCAAATTATTCCATTTCCCAACCAAATGGGCCTCACCTCATCCTGGACCGTCAACGTAGTAAGAAAAGAACCGTCAAGAAAAGAAATAATTTGATTTGATTCAGATAAGCGGATCAGTGAGATAAAAATGCTGCCTTGACCATTCTGAGAGCTGCACAATGTGACAGCAGAGAAAGAAAAAGCTTAGCTCATCTCTTGCTGCTCCTAAATTTACGCTGCACCTCATTTCTTGAGTCGTAAATATTTCACAAAATACAGCAGAGATGTATATTGAAACAAAAATCTAAACCCATGGCTTTTTTTTTGGCTCCCATTTTTCATGAGCTGAACTAAAAGATCGAAAACATTTTCTACAAACACGAAAGACGTATTTCTCTCAAATATTGTCCACAAATCTGTCTAAATCTGTGTCAGGTAGCACTTCTGCTTTGCCGAGATAATCCGTCCCACCTCACAGGTGTGGCACATCAATCATGAATGGCACAGGTGAGCCTCAGACTGGCCGCTACAAAAGGCCACTCTGAAACGTGCAGTTTGATCACACAGCACAACCTGCAGTTTAACATTCTCAGTATAATTCCTGTTGGGAAATCAGGTCTTTTATATCATCCATCCTCACCCGTGACTTATGTGTGTAATAAAACAGGACGTGTTCTCTTCCAACAGTCATTCGACAGCCTCTTGATCCATTTAGCACTTCTCACACAGGCCTGCTCCATAATTAATGGAGACATCAACACACCATTGAATAATGGACGTCAGGGCTCGGCGTCGAACGTGACGACTGAATATTTTAGGAGGACTAAGCTTTTTTTTCCTGCAAAGATGACTAACACTGTTCAAGACACGCACTTATTTGTCTTTCAAACCGCGTGTTCCCGGTTGCGTTTACACAGAACACAAAGCAGGCCAGACGGTTTAGGCGTGAGAGGTTGCAGATGCGGAATGATGAAGCAGGTTGGGATCTGCTGATCTCCCCTCAGTGTGGACGTGCAGATCCTCAGTGACTAACTGGGTCAAAATCCAAGGAAGCAGCGACGGCTGCCCTACCTGCTGTGTGCAGCCGTGCTGCAGGAGCAGCCTGCCGCCACGCTCATGCCCGCGGCTGCTCGCTTTTGTGAACATGCACGGTTACCCTGTAAGCTTCCTTCTGACGGGAGATTCCTAAAACCTGACAGCACACCGTTCATGTGCTCCTGAGCCACAGAATGATACCGTGTGGGGAAAAACAGTGAGAGCGATATGACAGTGGTCTATTTTTAGCTACAACTTACGGAGGTGTCCCCAGTGCTGTTCCTCACTCTGGTTTCCAAGTGGTCGTGAGCCATTTCCTCCTCTGAATCAATCTGCTGCACCAGACGCTTCGGGTAGGTGACTTCAGCGGCGGTGGTCCCACCGTCTGCCCACCCCGCCGGCGTAAACCAGCCCCATATGCCTCCATCCTGCACGGGGCTCCAGGCCTCACCTGCGGGTGACAGAGATGCTCACCTATTGGGTTCGTCAGTCAGGGCCTGGGGACACACCCCAGACCGCTCCAGCACCTCGCCGGGGTTCAGCATGCCAGGCAAATTTTTTAAAAATCATATATTTTTAGCAGGATGCACACTCAGAGCCCTCAGTACAGTTTTGCTTTGGTGACCTAATTTATCAAATTTATCAGTGCTTTTTTTTTTCTCCCCCCAGTACACCATTATGACTTTTTTCCAATAAGCTTTTTGAAAATTAATTTTTGTTATAATACCCATGATTTAAAAGGTTAGCAGACACAAATATTATCTTAAAGTCAACAGCCCTGTATAATCTCATCTCAGCAATCATCACTCCTACGAAATCGTTTCGTTGTTTTGAGTGTTTTTCTGGAGAAAACTGGTGGATAAATTGTTTAGGGCGCGCTAAATAATGGGCTTAGATGGAAATGTGTTGATGCAGCAAATCTACCGCATCAATGGGATGGTTGGCACCGCGATTCCACTTCAATAAAAATCACAATCAATATCGATCTTACAAATTAACCAGTGCAAAGACCTGAAAAAAAAAAAAAGGCAAAAGAGACTAAAAAGGTGCACCCGGTGCTCGGCCAGCCGCTCTCTCTCTTACCTGAGACTGCGAGTCTCTCGCCCACTGCAGCAAAGACCGTGAAGCACCACACCGCCAGCATGATGTTCACATTCTCCCCCGGATTACAACATCGACGGCCGCAAAATGTCACCAACTCAACCGACGGTGAGAGAGAAAACCCCAAGGGCAGAAATGATGGCGAAGATGTGGGGAGAATCTGCTACACATCTGATGCTGCGCGTCCTCTCATCTCACAGCCTCTCAGTTACTCTCAGCTGATACACTCGGAATATTCACGTCAGACTGATAAAAATGAATCATTCCTCTAGGCCTGTAGCGGAGATCATCAATCCAGGCCTGCAGATGGATCATTAAAGAAATGGAGATCGTAGAGCGCGCATCGCGCATACATGGCTCCGGCGCGGCTGCGTATGGCTCTATAGATGAAGAGGGGTGTGTGTGTGTGTGTGTGTGTGTGTGTGTGTGTGTGTGTGTGTGTGTGT
>BJFM01001641.1:37282-67630 GCA_016586285.1 Arothron firmamentum
GCGCACGCACGAATCTGCGGTATGCGGAAACAAAATGATGGGAAATGCGCTGGGTCTGCGGTGAGGAGGACACGTGGGGCCGTGGGACCCTCCCTCATCCCGTGCACGCTCCCCCACCCGTTGCCATGCAGCTCCGTGCAGAGAAACGATGCGACAGCCCGGCCGATGGGCCATCGGCAGTATGGAAACACGTTCCCTGGTGGTGGGACGCTGTATATGCGCTCAAGAGATACACGAGCACGTTATTATTCATAAGGGTCTTGTGCATCCAATTCAAGGCATTTAGAGCTGGCCAGAGTTCTTATCTACATTTAAATGACAGCAGACAACAAAAGGGCTCTTCGCTGACAGCCAGCGTGCACAATAAATGGATAAAAATAAAAACATAAATTGTCTTATAGCGAACAAAAAATACTTTGGAGCAGCCATGTCATGATCATGAACTTTCAAGTCAGACTATAATGGAGTAAAGTCTTCCCGCAACAACATGGAGAAAACAGCTAAATACCCAAAGCTGCGGAGTTTCTGCTACAATGTAAACAATTGAAAACTTATTCATTATGTTTAGTGTTTGAGATCAGCTGGAAACTTTGCATTTTTTTGTCCGCGTCGGTGTCACAGTGCCCTCTACTGGCCAAAATGAGACATCACAACACTGCATCAGAAGACGGATTCATGTTGAGAAAAAGTCTTTTTACATACAAAAGATTGGTAGATTTACTTTATAGATCAATGAAAAATAGTTTTGTTTATTCCGTTGTTTATTAAAAACTTTAATGAAAGACTGACCACCACCAAATCTGCTTGTTTACATCCAGACAGGACAGTGGTCTTCAAGCCTCTGACCCAGAAGCCTAAACAGTCTGGTTTATCCACATGAATGACTGCGTTTTCATTACAGTTCCTATTTAAATGCCTCCTGTGAGGAGGTTACAGCTTTCTGCTCTCAGTAGATTCATATTGTATTCTGCACAGCTGAAGGACCCCGATAATTTGAATTAAGTTAATTAGATTCAGGCCTACTTCTACACTTAGAGTTTTGATCAGCTAAAACTGGCGCAGCTGAAAACAGATGTCGCCAATTATCCAATTAAGGTCTTTCGAAGTCTATAAAACAGGCAGACATTTGCGGCGGCCTTTCCATTAGGTAACTACCGTGGAGCTGAGAAAGGTTTGCGTTTGAAGGAAATGGATGGTCTTCGCGGTGCCAAATCGGCCGGGGGGCCACCTCTGCAGCTGTTCAACTGCACTGTCGCAAACTGCGGAGCCACGTTCACCAGACAATGGAAGCTGAAGGAACACGAGACTGTCCACACCGGAGCGGTGAGAGAAACCCCCCCCCCTGCCGCATGCAGACATTAATATGACAGCGAGTTTTAACTTTAAACCGTTGGCAGTCGCCATGTCAGTGCCCCGCTGCTGGCTGCGGCCGCCGATTTTCGAGGAGGTCTCACCTGAGCCGCCACTTGCTCCAGCACACAGGAGTCAAACAATTCAAGTGAGTCAGGGTCCCACCACACTGCTGCGCCCCTCGCCAGTCACTCATTTCAAGTTTTCTTCTGTAGGTGCAAGGTCCCGGCCTGTAATCTGAGTTTCTTCAACGCAGGAAAGCTGAAAAGACACGTGCGTTATCGCCACGAAGACAAGGACAAGTACTTCAAGGTTTGTCAATGCGCACTCTTGTCCACTAGGGGGCGCCAGGCCAGCAGGTTACTGACGTTGATCTGCGTTCGGGGTTTAACCTTATTTTAAGCACATTGTTTCCCCTGCCCACAGTGTAACCAGCCAAACTGCTCTCAGACCTTCAGAAAACGCAGGGTGTTTAAAGTGCACCTGAAGGAGCATGAAGTTTCTCCCAATTTCAAGTATGTTAAGTCAAATCCTGCTCAGACTGTACGATTGTAAAACACAAAAGCAGATCTTTTCGAGGCCGCACCTCAATTCTTCTTACAGGTTCCAATGTGAAACAAAGCAATTTTTGCAGGTTGAATAGGAGTGCTTCTGCTTTAGGTGCACAAAATATGGATGTGGAGTCACGTTCAGCTCCCACGCTGCCCGTAAAGCCCACGAGAAGAAGCACACAGGTCGGTCTATTTCAGTCTCAGCAGGGGTCCTCCAGCTTCTGTCTGCATAATTCCTTGATTAAAACAGGACTGTCGCTATATTTGCATGTAACCTTTTCTCTCAAGGAAACTTTCAGGATAGATGGTGTCTATGTGGGTCTTTGTGGGTCCTCAAAGGAACACAGAACTGGCAGTGTGACCTTTTTTCCTCATTTGTTCTCAGTATGGTTCTGTCTGTGCAGGTTACCGCTGCCCCATTGCTGACTGCCCGGTTCTTACATACACCTGGGGGAAGCTTCAGAAGCATGTGGCCAAACATCCAGGTGCTGTATGTGTGTTGTGGTCAGAGGAGAAAGAAATCTGTGTAAATCTGTTTGTTTTCCTCTATGCAGCCACGTTTACATGCCAGGTATGCAAGAAGGTGTTCAAGAAAGTGGATCTGCTGCGTAGGCACAAGCGGATCCATGCTTCCCAAAAGCCTGTGCTGGTTTGCCCCAGGGAAGACTGTCAGGCCTACTTCTCCACAACATTTAACCTGCAGCACCACATCCGCAAGGTGCACCTCAATCTTCTCAAATACAAATGCCCCTTCCCGGACTGTCCACGCATGTTTGCCATGCGGGTGAGTAAAAGGTCTCTGACAGGTTCCAGAAGGAGATTACAGACTCTCAAGCACATTTTTATTGCCGTAGTTTGACATTGTTCTGGTTTGTCCAACAGGAGAGCATGAGCAGACATCTGCTTCATCATGACGCGGATGCAGGCCTTCAGAAGGTTTGCATCCCACAATGCAGCTGTGAACGGCTGTTTGTCTTTTTGTAGCTTTACATTAAAACGGTTGTTGGTTGGTTTTCCAAGCATTTTAAAGTGATGGCCGGCTGCATGCCCGCTGTGTGTTTGCTAATGTTCCTTCGTGCCAGCAGAAACGTCACCGGCCAAAGAAGTCCTGGCAGAAGCGCCTGGATGGACACCATCTTCCCCTCGTGGAGGAAGACCTGCGTCGCCTCTTTGCCCTGCGCATGCGAGTGTCACGACGCACCAAAATCGAGACCAACCTGTCGGGTCTCTTCAACGAGCGAAAGATCCCTCATTATGTTGACCCGGAGGTCAACCTGCGGAACCTGTTTGCCGTGAAAAAGCCTCAACTGGAGAAGCCTGTCGCTTAAAAAGATTTACACTGTGGAAAAACTCTGTTCTTTAAGTTGAAAGGAATTTAAGGATGTGGGTCTTTTTGATTTGTAATGTTGCTGTTGTTGATTTAAACAAGTGGTGGAAATAACAGGACAAGAAAAGCATGATTTAAAGCTTATGTAGAAGTTTTTGACCCAATAAAATGAGTTGTCTGTTGATAATTGAGATGGATTCAGTGATTTAAAGTCCAGCAGCTGTTTGCTCTTCAGCATCTATCCTTTGTGCTTGATCTGCCTTCATACTGGTTAATATTTGAACATGCTGGTGCTCATGAAACATGAACAAAGGCAATGAGCAATGCTTGAGTCACACGGTGTCACTTTGGGGGTGGATGTGACTTTGAACGCAGGATATCGGCTGTCAAATCGGTTCGAGCTGGTTTGTGTTCTCAGATTTTAGCTCCTGAAACATTTGACAGCGATTAGTGTAATAAGTCAATCTGACTGCTCACACTCACTTTTAATCTAAACACCGTATCAAATCATTTGCTCTGTGTGTGTCTGCGTTGCAGTGCAGGGAGACAGGCAGGATAACAAAGCAGAGCTGATGTCACTACTGTATATCTACATAAAGTTTACATTCCAGGATATTTCAGCCTGCAGTAAGTGGATGTTATGCTGTTTAAATTTTTGTTCATGAACTACAGCCTCTAGATGAATCCATGGAAACCTCACTGCAGCCCATGACAATCAAGAAAAGCTGACTGTCTTTAGAATAATGAGGAGAATATACCCTCAAAGATGGAGAAGAGGGAGACTAAATCCACACACCTACTCTTGTGGAGGTGCACTGTCTGTCAAACAAGCCCTTTTTCTGGCCTAATGGAGCGCAGCAGAGTCCATTCCCAATCTTCAGCTCAGCTCTAACAGCTTGTCAGTTTGAGGTTAGACAGCATCTTCACTGTTTTATTTTCTTTCTGCTTGGCCAGAGGTTGTTCTCACGTCTTCAGGCTGCTCTGCCTCTCGGCTCCCATGCATTAACCACTGTATGACCCGCAGCATCCAGGCCTCCGCAGCTGCCACTTCTGCTCACGTCCGTGACAGTTTTTCCCTTCAGAAACCGCCACCGGCATGGAAAACGGCGAGAACGGGAGCCTGTGTTGATGCTTCCGCGCGTAGTCGGCTCCTCTCTGCTCAGTGAGATTGTGAAAACACGATGTTTCTATGGTGATTGAGGGGTTCTTAAATCTCTGCTCTGTCAGTTGTCCTGCTGGTGGGGTGTTAAGGACAGACGTGGTTGCAGGTGCTCGGCTGTTGTGGAAAGTTCGTGAGCGATCATCAGATGTTCCCTGTTGACAGCAGAGTTCGTAATTGTTTGTGCCTCACGGTCCCATAAGAGTGCTTACGCTGCCTGCTGTCATAGCAGCCGGGTGCTGGACTCGCACCAGCAACACTGAAACGCTGGAACATAATCACACACAGTTCACCACAGCACACACCAGCCGCCTCACGGGAGAGGTGAGCACAGCCTTCGGTGGGAGACGTCAGGCTTTATTTTAGAAAGCAAATAAATAAATTGGAGAGCTGCACAAATTAAATTCCCAGCCTCATCACAGGAAGGAGGGCTGGAGACGAGGTTGTCTGAACGAGGTAAAAGCTTTATTTAAATATCAAATCCTACTTTAATTGATGGTGCAAATTATTAATTTCCCCTGCTGGCAGGAAGTTAATCCACATGATCCTAATCTTTCATGGTTTTTAGTCCTAAGTGAGCCTTCTAAAATAACTCCGCCCACTTATTTGTCTCCGTTTTCATACAGTTCCAAACTTGAGCGGCCTGTTTTAAGAAACTCCATCCTTGCTGTTTTCGCTGACGAGGCCAAAAGATTTCCTCCTAAAGGAGCTGAGATCATTTGTCAGGTTCTTAAGCAGGAAGTAAACTCTGAGGAGATTAAATAAAATTCACTTCTGAAGCGCTTTCGTTGATGCAAACCTGCATCACAGCACGTTTTTAACTAAACCAGCTGTTTCTGCTCTGATATTTAGAAGAGACAGAAAAAAGAGGAAGAGCAAATGTGCTGGAGAAAGGAGGGATAATTTAAAGTAGGGTAAGTGCACGTCCGCGGTGCCCTGGTTTAGTCTGCTTTCAGAATAGATGACCCAAAAGCTCTTCTCCCCTCCCTCTTCTCCCTTTTCCTGGGGCAGCCTTATAGATGAGCGCCGCAACACAAATATGTGTCTGCAGTTCTGTCTGGATTAGCCAAATAAGCAGAACATAAGGAGCTTTCATTTTGCACAGGTGAGAAGAGGCTCAGCCCCCAGACCGACTGCCTGCTTCAACTCCTCCACAGCATGCTGGGAGGCATGAAAAACAACTCACCCAATGGCTTTTTCCTCAGTTTTCAACCTATGACCATGAACAGCGAATAAGTGTAAACGTTCAAATAATGAAAGCATTTATTCAGAAGTGTTTTCAGTGACTTTTGGTGACATCATTTCAAGGAAGAATTCATTCCACCGAGAATCCGGCAGCTTAGCACAGAGCTCTCTGAGGCTTCGGACACATTCATTTTTGCACATCTGCAATATGAATCAAGTTACAACAGAACTGCACACTTTTGCCTCCACTTCTGAAATATAAATTCCATCTATAAACGATGACAGGACATCGCTTATGGGAAATCTAGTTTAAACAGAAAATTACTCTGAATGATCCTGATTAATTCCATGTTTTAACTTCTGGTCCTGCTGAGAAACCTGATGCCGGTTTTCATGTGCAGTGAGTTCAGTAAATGTCAGCAGCAGATGCATACAAGCTGTAGCATGATTACGTGATGCTGCCCCAGACAGACACGACCTCGTCCACTTTCAAATTACCCTTCAGTGTTCTGCAGTCCAGTCGCAGACCTCTGGGCGGGCGTCACGTAGATCTGGGAGACAACAGCACAGGACGTATACTGTGATTGTAAACACTAAAAATGAGCAAGCTAACGTACGGATATTATGTACATTATACTTAAAAAACAATCTCTGGAGCTGGAGGTCGGACTCTGGGTTTGGCTGGTCTATCAGACAAATTAAAGGCAAAAGCACTTTTTCTAATGTTGTTTTTTTAATTTAAAAAAAGAGCTTTTCATAGTCATTAAAATCCAAATGCCCTTCAGAGCCGTTGCAGACACAGATCGGGCTGAAATGCTGGTTGAGACCATCTTTCCGTGGCAGTATTCATTTGGCTCACAAAATTGGCTATCAAAGGGGGTGGGCCTGTTCCAAAGAAACCCGACCAGGGCGACACCACCAGAATACGAGTGTCTTCAAAGTACAATGGTGCAGAATGTTTCTGACCTGACCCACTGTTGAAATTACTAGGTCATCTGACAGCAGAACAGTGTTTTTTTCCCTTTTATCATCTCATTAGGAACGTCTTTCTCTGCCATCTGCACTCGTCATTATAATCATAAAATCATATCACATGTGCAGTATCAAATCTCTGTCTTGCCTTCCGCTGCTTGCATTTGCATGGGGCAGGTTATTTTGTCACCGCTCTGTCTTTATTTCTGTAACAGAGCAAATAAAGCGCCTCCTCATCACACTGGCGTGATTTGTCTTGGCATGCTATCAGTCATCTTGATCAGATCAAATGTGATTTTGGGAGCCTCTGATCTCTGCTGCCAGAGATGACACTTGATAACCAGAGCTCTGTGACTGTGTTTCCTTCCACTGCAACCGCCATCGTCCGCCCTGTTCGTCATATTTGCAGTGTCTGATGCGTCGGTCTTAGTTTGGCTTCAGATAAATTGTGTTTGCTCCTGCAAGCTCCACCTGTAATTAACAGCTGTAAGTGAGCAATCAGGAAATGCGACATCTATCTTTTTCTGTAAGCTTGTTTTAAAATGACCTGCCAAAGCTGTGACCATTAATACAATTCATCAACGCTGTCATGTAGCAAGAATCTGATTTGATTCACCTCGGTGCAGACCACGCAGCTATCAGTGTTTATTCATATTTTATTATCTCAATGATGCAGCAAACCTGTGATTGATTTTTACTTGCTCTTTAATCATCAAGGCACAAGCAGACACAACCAAGTGTCTCAGGGTTCAGTTGGCATCCGTGTAATCCTGCCTCATTATTTTGCAGGAGGAGAGAGAGAGAGAGGATGGGATGGTTAGGATGACATCGGATCTGCTTTATTTGCAGTCCTGAATGAGCACCGGAGGTTCTATTCATCCTTTGAGGATTTCAGTCACGGTGGTCCCCTGGGTTAAAGACCAAATAGGGCAAAAGTTTCAGGATTTATGTTGTCCTACAGTAGGAGAATACAAATTTTATCACAGATTTTGCATTAAAGTGGTTATCTGAGCCTAGCGTGATGGTACTTTACACACTTATCTTTGTTTCCAAGGAAAAGGATTCAAAAAAGACAAAATGTGCAGACAGCTGCATGAAACAGATCATCAATTATGCATGATTTAAGTCAGCCATGTGGGACTGACGATCAATTTAACCACTGAAATCCAAGTGAGAAGAGGTTACATATGCAAAAAAAGATCATTAATAGTTCTTTTCCAATTTCCCGCAGCATTGTGTCAATTGTTTGGTCCTGGCAGAACATGTGTGGAAAAACACACAAATGTGTCTTGTTCTTTTTGCCAGCCAGGCACCAGCAGTTCCATCCCATGCAGAATATCTACTGACAAAAGCAAAGGTCAGCCATGTTGGGATTTGAGTTGTTAAATATCAGCTTCCCTCTGTGTCCGTTTGGGTTTGCAGTTTTGTTCAGGAGCCACACCCCTGAAGACACCTTTGGCTGTCCTCACTGGACCTGTTGAGGCCCAGAGTTCATTAATTAATGAAGCTTCCATCAGTCAGCGTGTGTGTTTATGCGAACACATGAGGGGGAATGCAGGTTGAATCTAAATAAAAGGACATCATTCATATTAGCCCACCTCCAGTCAGCCCTGAGGTGAGGACGATCACACGAGCGGCGCTGTGTGAAGCAGTGAGGAAGGCTCGTTCAGTGGCCTGTGTGAAGCATCAGTTATCACCTGACTGAGTGCTGAATCACTGTCAGAGCAGCAGTTTATCCTCCACAGAGAAACACCGAGTCTATCAGTCATCCTGCCTGAATCTAACTTTGCTGCCACTCGCATTCATCTCCCTGGCAGCTGGTTGACTCCTGTACACTCATAGACCGACTGAGCTGCCTGGTCAGCTGTCTGGCTGTCTGTCTGACTGTCTACTGTCTGCAGAATGGACTATATGGATCCTTTACTAAGCAGCAGAGTAACGGCTGTAAAATGTTCAACAAGCTGTATAGATCACACAGAAACATAATAAAGTGCTTCCGCTTTTCTCAGATAGCATATACTTAGCTTTTTTGTGTGGTATCTTGACGTCGAAGAAGATTATTGGACTGTATTTTCCCGTGTGGGTGAAATTCAAAGGGTAATGGTATGTTACAGCCGAATAAATAGTTCTTTATGCATCTGTCGGTGTGTGTCAGTGGCAGCTCTCTGATTGTGCAATTTAACAACCTATGATTACCTTCTATTATTAGAATGACTGTTCATTTAATCAGAATCATTTCTGTGTTTGCAGATAGATTCCACTGCAGGGCTTTCGTTCCAGTAATCACATTGATTTTCTCTTATAGGCACAAAGTGTGAGCATTAAATGCATATTTTTAAAAAAGATGTGATGAACCAATTCCAAAATGTCAGACCTCTTTGATTACACGGGTGCACGTTTCTAGAACTTGCTGCAGTGTTTGGAATTAGAAATGTCTACAAACTGAGCTAAAACCTAATCCTGAGTGGGGTAAAACACTCTGTGCATGCTAATTTAATTATTAGATTCATTGTTTAGCACATGAGCTGTTGATTTTAGAGGGCGGTGAACAGCAGAACAGCACATTCTGCACTTATGGTCGTTTTTGGGTTGTTCAATGTCCCTTCATCGGTGCAGGCAGGATTATGGGATTATGAATATGAATTGCTTAGATGGCCCGACAATAGACAGCAACAAACTGGTGTTCCCTCACTTTTAAAAATAGTTTTCACAGAAAATGCAGTGATTTTTTTGTATGCTTAACATCCAAATGACAATGCTGCTCTCAGCACTGATCAAGCAGAGGGGTGGAAACTGTCTCTAAAAACAACCTTTTTGAGATGTAAACGAGAAAGAACAAAGTGTGCAGTAGAGTGCACATCCTTTTTTTCTCTCTCCCTGTTTTTTCTGATGTTCTGAGTCTGTGTTCACCTGCACAAGGACAGGAGAGCAGAGGCTGTTAGTCGGGACACTTGCTTGGAGGCACCTCGAAAGGTCACGATATGTAATATTAGCAGCAGGGCACATTTTGAATAATGATAATAGACATTTATTACAGAGGAGCACAAGCAGACCCCTGCAGGGTATGTTCAGGGTAGACCAGATGTGACCCTGGGATGGATTTCAGGGCATAAACACATTAACACCAGGCCTTGATTGTTCCCTCCTGTCAGAGAAGGTAAATGTTTGAAGCAGCCAGGAGAAATGAAGTGTCATTAAAAGGTGAATTTACTTTGAGAGTTTTTCCACCTCCTTGAATAATACTCCCTGAAATAACCAGGCCAGATGAATCCATCTTGCTTTACCAAACAATGAGGTGTAAGAGGATGGAAACAGGGCTCTAAGATAGATGGATACTGATGTAAAGGTATAGGATAGAGACTCAGAGGAGCCAAAGACTTACAGGAAGATGAGCATGAGAAGTTCATCAGACGCTATTAAACAACGCTCTTCCCACACTGGCAAAGTTGCCTCAGCCTGAGAGGACTGGCAGTCCTGTGAGTCACAGCAGATGGGCAGCCATGCCAAGTGATAATGGAGGTACAGCAGCAAGTATTGGTGGCGAAACTCCGCTGCTCCATGACGATCCCATCTGTCAGGACACCACTATTGTTCAGCTGAAGCCAGATTTTCAACTGGAAATGAGCAAATGAAGAAAATATTTAAGTGCAGCAGCAGCAGTTTCAGGTGATCCTCGTGATTTACTGAGAAGAACAACAACAACGCAAAGGTCGAACCCACGGGGAAAGATATAACTGCAATAATGGACAGACTGTCAGCTGTTCAGACAGACCTGCTGGGCCATAAGACGGGACAAGGACACTAAAATAACCACTTTGGTTGAGATCCATTTTTTAAAATGAACACAGGTGCAGATTGTTTCATGTGGACCTGCTCGGAAGATTCAGAGAGGAACGATGAAACTGCACGATCAGGTTAGCCTAGTAGTGAAACTACTTGTTGTGTTCTCTGAAAGATGACTGCTTCATTTTGCTATTTGCATTTAAATAAAAGAACTAAATGACTCACTCCAGCTGAAGTGCCGAGCGATATTTCTGTGGGCACGTCAGGCGTTACCCTGACATTCTTCTGGGCACTAGACTGGTTTTTGATGCTGTTTAGTGTGTGAAAGCCACTGAAATTTGCCATTAAAGCTACCCCGTTGAGGGGCTCGGTGGTGAATACATTAACAAAGTAAAACCACACCGAGAGCTTCGTGCACGCTGTCATTCAGATCCCACTATGTGATATAGTATGAATATATGCAACAGCTCGTGCTCGTGTGCAAGGACATGCACAGAAAATGAGATCTTTATTGAGGTACATGGTCACCCAGTTATTCTGCAGTCAGAACACATCCAAGCATTTAATTTACACATTATATTCCTAAAGGTTTAAACATTAGTTACATAAAGTTTGGTGCAAAGCAAGACGTGTGACTGATTAAAAAACAACTCCAGTTCTGGCATCTTGTTTTCTCCAGGATTGGTGCTTATTAATTAAAGTTTAATTCCACCCACAACATTTTTTCAGATTTAACATCAAAGACGAGTGAAGGGCCCCCAGGGTCGTTGTGAGGAAAGGACTTAGCTGCAACTACCAATAGAAAAGGAGATACCTACTGAAGAGAATTTCATATTGTTTTATTTAGACGACACAAAAACATCTCGTCTCGCTGTGCCAGGTTTGTTTCACATACATTGAATTCTGGTTAAACAACGGCTGTAAGAACAGTAACTCTAAGGCTTCTCTGAATCTACTGATGTCATGCATGTTCTCACGACTGGATGACTTTTCTGTCCTTTCGTGGAAAAACAGCAACAAATAGCGGATGGAGGCATGAACTGAAGGAGCCTGAACATGGGAGGAGAAAGCAGAAGAAAATGTTTTCACTTTATCTGACGACTCACATCAATAAGGTGAGGACGGGAGAGGCCAAACGTGAAGCAGAGGAGGACAGGCTGACATTTGATCGATGACGACTTGTGAACCCATGGGTGCAACACTACCTGCATGCACACACTGAGTCACTGCACTCGTGTCACCTCCTCCTCCTCCTCTCTTTTCTTTTTTTCTGTGTCCTTTGCCATGCTGGCAGATAAAGCCCCAGCCTCGGTCAGACACGTCTCCTTTTTGTGTTTTCCTTTTTTTTTTATTTTCCTTGACAGCCAGGCCACGATGTATTCTAGAGTTCCAGCTCTGGTGAGGTCATGTTAAAATGCTGTGCAACACTTGCAACATCTGCCACGGCTGATCTGCGAGCCTATAGAGAAACTAATCCTTTTATGCTCCCAAGGACGGCTCCTGCAATTCAGCGCAACTGTTTCACATGAGGATCATGTGTTTCTGCTCTTAATATACGTGCACATTTTAATTTCAGCCACATAATTTCACCTCAACACGATAACACGGAAAAGGTCAAAGACGATCGCTTTTCTGGGAATACTAAAATATCTGAGAGGTTAATTTCCTGTGTTGTAGACAGTTTGGACATTTATCATTGGGTCCACGACACGAGTCAAACCAGCTCACGAGGAAAGATTTTTGAAGCACAACTTCTATACGAGTTACTGTATCTCAAAAAGAAGTAGAGGTAAAAGTTTCTGAGTAAATCCTCTAATTTCCTTTTCGAAAAGCTTCTGATTTCAGCGGCCTCTTGTCGTCGAGTGCGGCTGTAACTCAGGCCGACACTGCTGAGGGTTTTTGGATGGAGGGGATTGGATTCATGCCTTTCTGTGCCCCGTCTGATTGTCACGAGCTTTCTCTTCCTGGCAGTGTTTGACCTTGGCAGGTGCCTCATGGTGAGTGCTGGTCGTTGAGGACCAGGCCAGAGATCCCAGTTGGCACAGATAGGGATGAGGAATAAAGTGTGGGTAGAAAGATGAGACTCTGAAGAAAATCATCTTCTTTCTACAGGTTACGTCTTTAGAGTGAATTGACATCCAGAAATCACATTTGAACCATTAACTTGTGTTTCCATCACCTATCTAAACATGTTTTTGCACAGAGGAAAAAGCAACGGCAGACGTGGGAAATGGGTTGATCCAGCAGCTCTGCACCCATCAGCTCCATCAGGTGGTTGTCCAGTCTGTGTGTTTGACGGACGGTTTGCAGAGCTGGAAAATGGAGATGATAGGAGGTGCAGTGGAAGGGCAGCGGAGGGTGCTCAGATCTCCTCTACGGAGTCGGCTGGAACCAGGCCTCTCTTCTTCCCGCTGCTCAGTTTCAGAAACATCTCACCATCCTCTAACTTCCCCACACAGATCTGAGGAGAGCAGAGAGCAGTGAGTTGCTCAGTCAACAGATCTTTGCCATGAAGCAATAAGGCATGAGGACTATCTTTCACATCTCTGTATAAAGACGTGAAAAAGGCGATTTTTGCTGTAAACCTATAAAAAAAAAATAATTACAGGATGGGAAGTGTGGCCTTCCAGCCCTTTGATTAACACCCCACAGCCAGGATGTACACACGGCTCACCCACTGAGGGCTGGGACCGACTCCAACCCCCCGCCACTGGGCTCAGGATTAATACCACAAATAGATGAAACCGTTTCATCAGGAACTAGAGCAGCAATAATTATTCGATTAATAGCAATTGAATGACTAAACTGATTAGTTGATCAAAAGGAAATTACACCAGCTATTTTGAGAGGTGATTTCCAAAACCTTGTCTGCATAATAGGAGTGAGTAAAGAGCATTATGACATGTCCATGCCTGCGATTCTCTCACGGCCATATGCCCTCTCTCTCGGTTGCCTGGCAGACCCTGGACAACCCTCCACACACGCTCTCCTGGTCGGACCCGCTGCACAAAATTCGATGGGAAGAATCCAACTCTGTCGCCACTCTTACCCTGAAAGTCACAGCAAACAACACAATCGGGAGACATTTAAACATATCTGTGCTTAAGATATTACAGTGTACAGCACAGTTATTATATCTACGAAATACGACATCAAAACTCCTTAATAAGGCATCAAATAAGCTGATTTGTCTTTATCTCAAAAGCATTTCACACAGAAAATGTTTGATTGAGTGGCATTATGGGGATTAATTCACAGTTTGGCACATGTGCTTCGTTTCCTGAGATCATACACACTTTGTTTTAGTGATTAGCCCACAATTCATTAATTACACATGATTTAAAGTTTGTTTTAAGCAGAGATACTTAATCATTGCTAACCCATTTGCTTCAACTAAATATGGATTGATAAACAGTCTGTTCTGTTCTCACACTCTAGGAGCACCTTTCTCTTCTCTTGCACACACACGCAGGCACTAATTTCTACTGGTTCCATTGGGAGCAAATGAAGCTGAGTCAATAAAGAGCCTTTTGTAGAGGAGCCATTAGTAAAGTTAATAATTTCCAGAGAAAATGATATTCTATTTCAGTCGGTAGCAGCCTGCATGTTTATGACATGCAAATATGGAGCAGGTGGCAGGTGTTACTCAATAATAGCTTGATTTGAAGACTTGAATTAACATGTAGACACACAGATACGCACGCACACACACACACACACACAACAAAAACACAAGAGTGCAGACATGCAGACAATGATTTATTACCCACCTTCCACCACTCTTCATTAGAGTCATCAATGACCTGCACTCGATCGCCAGGACTGAAGGACACAAGACAAAAGAGAAGATGTAAAAAAGGAGTGCAAGGGGGAGATGATGGAGGTGTGGAGGTGAAGTGGACAGAAGAGTAGACGTGAGCGAGGAGCGGAGATGAATTGGTTGTGAGAGATGAACAACGACGGACAAAAACAGTTGAAAGATAACTTAATCAGGCTGTCACACAGAGCTGTTGCATCTGCAGCTGCGCAGCTGCGGCGGTTTGTGTTTCTCTACAAGACAGAAAGGTCCACGTGGAAAACAACCCTGCGATGCTTGAAGCAGTGATGAAGGTGGAACCTGTTCTGGAGCAAACCTGGTCTGCATGCTAATGATGCTTGCGCTTCATGAGACTTTTCTATGTATGCAAAGCACCTCTGCTCCGTAACAGAAAAAATATAATCACCTGCACATTGCATTTCTGCACATTGTGTCTCCAGAATGTCATTTGGCTCTACAAAATATTCATAAAATTTATGCAGGTAAATCTCATTCACAAGAGGGATCAATGCTTTTTATTGATTTTTTTCCCTCTGCTGCTATGACAAGATTAAATCTACCGGTGATTTTGTTAGATGTGTCATTTTCTATCTTTTTCTAGCACACAGCCTTGACATCATTCTCTTATTTGCACAATAAACAATAGTGAATTTATGATTGACGAGATCTAACGTACGTGTGTATTATGCAATTGTTTGTGCTGATCCAAGGCTGTATGCATGAGGCCATTCTGGGGAATTTGTGTAAATCTAAAGCAGAGAATTTGAAACAAGATACCTGTTAATTCTGCATATCAATATCAAAATAAACAACAGTACTAAATTAAAATTGATTTTCTGTCTTTGTGAAAAATGAGCCCTCATATTCTCTCCCCCCATTTTAGTGCTACTTCTTCCTCTTCCTTGTCTTTTTTGAGTAGTCTGACTTCTATATGTAAACCTTTCTGTCTCTGCCTGGGTCTCCTGTCCTCTGTATGAAAACCCTGCCATGTTCACGCCATCCCTCCTTATATCCTCTCATCTCTCACTTGTTCCGCGTCTTTATCCTCTTTCCTGTTGGGAACACAGCTCAGTTTCCAGCACTACAAAGGGAGAGCGATGATGGGCTTTGAGTTTATTATTAGTTGTCCTTAAGGGCACCCCGTCACCGTCCTCTGCAGATGGTGCAGACAGCTTCATCCCGCCGGAACATCAAGTGGGGCAAAGCACAGAGGGGACAACAATACAGACAAAGCAAAAGCATGCACGCACGTTGGGAAAAACAGAACGGCACACGACCATAAAGAGTCCAGTATGGGCACATGCATCCTTATCACTCACTGAAGTTCCAGGTCATTCTGTTCCTGAGGCAGAAACTTGTAGAGTGCTACATAGGTGTGAATAGAGTGGACTTCAATGCGCTTGGGCACCTGGACACAGGAAGACAGGGGAGGAACTGAGGTCCACACACACACACACAGTTACACACACACACACACACGGCTGCAAAAAGAAACCAACATGTTCATGCTGTCTGCACAGGTTGATTAAAACAGGTCGTACCTTCAAACTGCCCTCCTCTGCAGCAGTCTGAGCTTGAAAGCTGCTCTCTTCTTCCTCTTTCTCAGCGTCAGTGCTGGAGACAACAGCTTCTGGAGCTGGAGCGGGAAATTCCTTGCTCAGACTATTCCCACGCGTATGGAAGCAGCCATACATGTGCACACGTGTCCACACAGATATACAAGCGTGTTTACCTGCTGCCTCTTGACTTGGCTCTTCCTCCATGCTGAGCTGTCTTCTCTGCTCACTCTCCTCACCCCCCTCCCCCTGATCACAACAGATAATAACAGGTAAAAGAACGAGTTTCTTTACAACAGGTGAAAATATAACCATTATTAAGGGTTGTCATAGGAAGCATTTTCCCATTTTAGAACAATTGTGCTCTAACTCAGACTGTACACTGCTAATTCTCAGCATTGTAAACTCACTTACAAACATGACCTATATACCGTTTAAGGAACAGAGAGGGACAGAGGGACCAGCATCATCCATTAGACTCACCATGCACTCCAGCACTCATGTAAAACTTCACTATCTGCTAAGTGGGCTTTAACTAGACTAACACTGCAACCTCATATGAGAGGAAAGACTTGAAAGAGACAGTTTGATGTTTTGGTGGATAACCTCTTGAACTCTTTGGTTTTGATTTCTCACATTTTATCTTTTACTTCAGGGCAGACCGTAGCATTATAGAGCCCAAATTAGAGCTCAGACTACTGCAAACATTCATGGATCTCGCTGTCCTCCACCCCCGGGTAATGGGTGCATGATGACATCATACCACACTGCGAGTGGGTGACTCAGACAAACTGCCAAAACTGGAGCGGCTCATCTGCGCCAAGGACGTCCCGTAGCGCAAGGCAGCGTACACGGGGTCCACGCGTATCCGCGCTGTCTCTAAAATCAAAGACACACGTGCAGACATGAAAGACTGATCTGCCCACACACACACACACACACACACACACACACACATGCACATAGACCTTTGTTTATTTTAGTTAGAAACATGTTTAAAAGACACAGGTCCGCACACTCTAAATTATCGTAGTGCCAGTACACAGAACCAGTCCTGAACCAGAACGACCCACTTTAGATCTCCTCAGGACAGCAGCCAAAAGTTAAAAAGATATCAAGACATTCCAGTGACTGTTTGGTGCACTGGCAAGAGATGTGTCTTACTTTAACCATGACATAGCTGCAGTCCAGACGGGAATGGGAAGAATTTACTGAAAACGGCCGTGCTTGGTGTTTGTGCTTCCCTCTGCGTCCATCCATACACACATAAATGTGCGACGTTGACTTTTTTTAATAAACCATTCACGCATCCATCTTTTACTGCTGTTCCCTTAACAGGGTTGCTGGGATTTCTAAACTTTATTACAGAAACATTTGCTTAATTCAAGCAAGTGTTCGATTCAAGGAAGTGACACCGATTGAGACTCCAAAGCAAAACAAAGTGCAATCAGCTAAATTTAGTCTAAAAGCTGAGGTTCATCTTGACCTTAACAGTAGAGACAACCGATGTGTTCCTCTACTTAATGATGAGTTGGGCTTTTATGGGTCTGATCTGTTTTCAAGCATCTTCTGGGTGAAATACAGGTGGTTATTACATCACCGAGAGCTAATTATGACTCAGACTAAACAGAAAAGAGGCAACTGTCATGGTTTACTGAGCTTGAAACATTCAGACTGTAGTGCCAGACAATAAATTCATGCTGTGCATCGGGACGGAGACCTACAGTACAGCCTAGAAAGAGAAACACTGGAACTTCTAAATATTTACTTCATGTTCTTCGCAGGTGCTGCCCATCCAGCAGCCCCAAGGGAGACTGAATTTGTTCATCCCCTTTGTATTTTTCTATTTCATGGTCCACATACACCAGGTGTACCGTGGACAGCTTTATGACACTCTCAAAAATCTAAAAATAACCACAAGACCAAGCGCACATGAAAATAATAATGAGCATGCACACTCTCAGCCTGCTCACCTTGGCTTGGCTGGACCTCCTTCACGACAGACAGTTGGTCACTGATGAGCACTGGTGAGCTAAAGTTTCGCTTGAACGCTCCGGACTAATGGAAGAGAGGAGAAAGGGAAATCTTTTAAGCCTCCATTACTTCCTGTTTATAGTCTGAGCTTCTAGGAGAAAGTGGCTCCATGTGGCGACTTAAAGACCTTAAGAGTCTCATTCGAAATTACTGAATCAGAAAGAAACACTGTCAGCTTTGAGAGCACACAAACAAACAAACAAGCAAATAAATCCATTTTGTCCTCAGAAGCTCCTTTGCTGCATCAACAATGAAGTCAATCAGGCCGTTACTGCTGCACACATGGCTCCCACGGAGGCGTAGCCATGTGACTGTACGTCCATACGCCTGCAATTTCACAGTGAATTAAACACAGCAAGTGTTTTCAGCTGTGACACCGTTTGTCTTGGCCTTGCAAATGAGCCACTCACTCTGTCACATTATCTCGTAGAGAGAAAGACTGCAGATCAAAGGTGGTGACTCTTTTGATGTGCAGCTCCTGAAGACGTTGCCTTTGCCTTCTGACCATCCCCCCTCCTGTCACTCACTTGTCTCTGACAGGGTCGTCTGAAAGGTGGAGCTTTTATTCGTTTTAAAGCTAAGCCTAAAATATGAACCCAAAATATCCACATGAAACCACTCACTTTTCAGCAGGGTGCATAGTTCTCACCGTGCTCTTCCACCAAATATCCAAAATGTGATTTTTCTGCCAATAAAACACAAGAATAAAACGCTTATCCGCACCTTCCCATGACATGGCTGCTGTGACAGTTCTGAGGTGCACCAAAGGTGAGCAGCGATCTTGCACGTTTTACACCGCAGAGCCTGTTTGGAGTTCCCTGCAGAGAAGGAGAGCAGATGAGTTAGATGGAGGAGGCTGCCCACGGCTGGCAGGAACGCCTGAGAACATGAACAAAGGTAAAGGAGTAATAAAGAGCTGTAAATTTCATCACCCGACTTAGCACCGAAAACAAGGACAGATTTATAACTGACATTTCCTGACATGGCAAACTGCTGAGATTTCAAACCAGCAGGATGCATTTCAATTAAAAACCAATATGGCATACAGATGTTTTCACATTTGCCTTAGTGATAAGAAGTGATACAAGCCCAACTGAGAGTTGAGTTTCCTCTACATCCATTATATTTTCCTATAATTTCTGTTCGTTTAATGTTTAATGCAACTTAATGGCTCAATCCTTTTTCATCGCCACAGCCAATTGGCTCATTGCATTTTTCATACACACAAACATCACAAACATCAACTCAACAAACAGAGTGACGGATTAACAAAGTTGAGTTTCCAAAGAGGAAAAGGGTCCGTTTTAGAATTCAGGAAATAGAGGCTGCTCCACAGAGTCAGTACAGACAAGTGGGACAGAAGAATTTCATTTTTATCAAGCTCTTAAATAGATCATGCAATTAATAAGTGTTTCTTCGGCGTTATAAACATCAACAGGAATGCTCAAAGTCCCTAAAGACGTTAGAAAATACGTATGTGAAAGAGTTGTGAAGCCGACTGTAGAGGGCACCTACCTGATTTCACTTTAACAAGCATTCCATCCATTTCATGAATTATTTAATTAATTTGCGGTAAACATAGTACATAAAAGGAGCATTAAAACCCCAGATTTTGAATAACTCAAAAACATGAATGGATGAAGATCTACAAAGTAGAAGGAGCTTCTTACCCACTATGGTGTTCATGCAGTGCTGACAGTTGGTGGGTTTGCGAAAGACATGATCCTGGAAGCAGTGGGTAATCTGAGGGTTGGGGGGCTTGGCGGGCAGGGAGGGAGACAGGCTGAGAGAAGGGGAGTGGGATGAGATGGAGGGGTTGGGGCTGACAGACGGAGAAATGGATGGTGAGCGGTTGTTTACAAGAGGAGAACCGGGCAGAAGTGGAGGAGAAGGAGGTGGCGGGTCAGTGGTGAACTCAAGAGGCACGCGAGCATCGCTGAAGGACCTCTGGAAGAAGTTCTCCACGCTTTTACTGCGCATTATCGTCTTAAAGGACAGCGAGCGCTTTAGCTTCTGGAGCTGCATTGACAGGGAAAGAGAAAAAAAGATCACGATAAGACAATCAAGAAGAGTGCACCACATCTGGGAGAAATATCAAACGTCCAACACACCCTCAGGACTAAATAAGCAATATCCCAACATCTATAAAGCCAACACTCTCCTCTCATCTGTACCATGAAGGCAACAGGAGACTCATAAAATATAATATCACCTCACAAGGAAACAACACATTAATTGCAAAACATGTTCCCTTTGTAGCGAGAACAAGAAGATGAGGCTTACACTGAGGAGTGTTGTGATTAAAGGGTATTTCCATGGCAGAGATAAAAAAAAAAAAAAAGGGAAAACATGGCAGTAGCAACCAGTTCCGGATCTCCTTATGGGAGCAATTGATGCTCCAGCCTTGCAGCAACATAAAGAGTCAATCAATCTCAAGGCTAAGGCCAAACAAATGAGTAAACGCAGCATCAGTGGCTGTCAAGTCTGTAAATTGTGCCGTCTGCAGCCATCTAGCATTGATTGGCCAGATAAATGCACGTTTCCTGACATTCCCTCCGGCTCTGTGTGCAGATGATGATGCTAGTTTCCCGAAGGATGGCCAGTCATTCATTACTCTGACATGTGGTGGTGGTGGGAGCAGCGGCGGGGCTTTGTGGCCAAGTCTTAAAGGAAGAATGGATTAACCACAGTGGACACACAGACAGATGATCAGTAAGACACAGACACGCTGCATGCATGCGCCCTGTCTACCCGCCGCTCCGCGCCTGCTCCGCTCTGCGCCAAACATAATGACTTTACTGGGACATTCTGTTTACAGCTCGCTGTGCTGGGGGATAAGATATGAAAACAGTTTGTCTACTTTTGATCGTGTGAGAGAGACACAATATAAACGATTATTTGTGTAACTCAGAGCAAATGCAAAGCAAAGCTGCCTACAAAAGAAAATAGAAGAAGACGTCTGTGTAATGGCGTATAGGCCCCAAAGAAGGTTCCCGACGGAGCCGCTGGTATCAGATATCATCATATTCACTAGACACGTATGTTCAGCACTGATGCAGGCAGTTGTGAATGTACCTGTTAGAAAATTAATTATCGGGGCTTTGTGTGCCGAACTCCTTCAGTCAGAGGAGCGCCGCCGCCTAACAGTTCCAGCCAGAACACGTGTCTCATTTACGGCTAATCTAATCATCCGTCAGTGTGCGTCAAGCAAAAATCATTCCCATCAGCTTCCATTCCAACATTAGTGCGCCATACTTCTGAGCAAAGGCCTTATCGGAATTATTGATCAGTACGTTCAGATCCATGACTTTATTGTGTGGTATGTTTCAGGCACAGATGAGCCACGAGGGCAGGCCTCCTGGAACGGCTGGTTTCTTCTCTCCAGCTGTAGTGTGGAAAAGAAAATAGTTCTACACCAAGAAATGATAATGGCAAAGTTTCTGATGCTTCTATTCAAACTGTGGGGGAGACATTATTCACAAATGCGTCCCCAAATTTGATGTATGTTTAGGAAAATCTGCAGACACAGAGGCAACAATTGGACTCCTGCAGTTTTTCTTTAAGCTCTCCGGGATGTTTTATGAGCATGGAAGTCTAAAATCACTTTTCCGCAGGGACAACAAGGTGTAATCCATTTCCTTTCCTTTCACCAAGCGTGGTGACAGTAAAGTTTATAGCAGAAATCGAGATATGCAGTATAAGAGAGCGCAAAGTTACATAAGATATATCAAAACTGTCCCCGTGTAATAAACATTTCCCATCAGAAAAGTAAGTCCGGGTGTCATTTAGAACAAGGTCCAGCTTTGACAGTCCAGTCTCAGACGTGAGCTCTGCATTAGCCAAGTACATTACTGTAATGGTCAGCCCAGGTGGAGAATGATGCTGTATATTTCATTTGGTCCATTTCATTTTCTTTAACATTCTCTCTGGAGTTAGCTCTGGCGACTCTATAAAAAGCGCGCCCGATTCTATTCTTTCCGCAGCAGTAAACGTCACCGCGTCTGACCTTGTTGTAGGTGAGGGTACTGTATGTCAGCCTTTTCTGTGGGTGATCCAGTTTTTCATTCTGGGGCTGCAGGAGGGTGCAGACGAGTGAAAAGTACAACTCTAATTTCACCTCCTCCTTTGAGCTTCTGTTATCAGTAAAAAGATGCACTGAACCAATTTAACGTCCAACCGTTCCCACTGGTGACGCGGCAGCCGAGAAGATGACCACCCTGAATCTGAGAAACCAGGAGCACCATCGCAGGCTGTTACTATCATTCTCTTCCTGCCGCATGTGCACAAACCCACGTAGCACGAGCACGGACACGCGGCACATATCATTTCCACCTCTCCCCGTGGCTGGGAGCCACTTCATGGCTGCGCAATCTTTAATACGCTCAGCTTAACGTTTTGTTCTATCAAGTGGCCGAATATCAGTTTTCACTCTCTGTGACTGTTAATCCCCTCTGTGGTGACAAGAGGAGTTTTCTTTCTTTCACAGGTAAATCCAGTGATGCTACAGCCTTCTGGGATTCATTATTCCAAGATCTCACACTTTTCCCTATAGCGTCCCATCAGTAAGCATCTGAGCACTGAAGGTGTTTCATTAATTCATCAGAAGAGCACCCAGAGAGCGCCTCATTTCCCCACATATCGTGACTTACACCCAAAACATTAAACTGGAACCTCACCAACAGGTAGTCATCTGTTCCTTGACCCATTATCAACATTTCTTGATAATGCCATTAAAATCCGTTCACAACCTTTCGGGTTATTTTGAGTCAAACAAAGAAAGCGACAGATACAGGCCGGCAGAAACACAACCTCCTCGGCAGAGATAATTACGGCCTCCCACTCTGCTACTGCCTCGTCTGCATGACTTGAATCAGTGTGTAGGTTAACTCAGTGGTACGTTTTGCAAAAAGTGACACCGGAAATCACCCATTTTACCCTGAAGATAATTAGTAACACTTGAAACACATGCACAGGTTTAGCAGAGTCATCTTTGATGCGCGTGTCTGAGAGCAGTGCTTTCAAGATGGAATAGTCCAAAAACAATGACCTCTAAATCTAGTTTGGATTTCTGTTTAAATGTAAACTTAGCAGGCTGAAACATCTAGCGTGATGAACACTTTGACTGTGGATTGAAATATATCAGAATTCCCTGTGTGGTCAAAAACCAGCCAAACTCGGCAGACAAAATGTTCTAACTTGTCATTTAGCTTTAAAACTGTGACAAGTTCACATTTTCACACCGAAGATGAAACTGGTCGCCTCGCATCACCCAGCCGGCTGTGTGTATTTAAGTGTTCACACTGAGCAAAACCCACAGAGGATGTGTGGATGAACTGTAATGTTCTTAAGAGGGTTCGGGTGAGCAGACAAGAAGTCAGAAATCTGCTGGATTACCTTCAGTCTTTCCATCTCAACATTCAGGCTGCTTTGGTGTGTTCGCTGTGACTAAAATCTGTATTATTCTGTCACAGAATCGATTCCAAAAGCAGCAAGTGCTCTTCACGGTGAAACGGCTCTCCACATGGAGGGATGCGATCTGCTGCGATTGCTCCTCATGAGCCCCATCACTCATGCTTCTGACAAAAGATATGATGTTGTTGAGAACCGCCTGAAAATGATGAGGGGTGACCTTCATGTTCCTGATTTCTGATAAGGATTTAGCGGAGCAGCAGAGCTTCCCTCTCTCTTCCTCCCATCCTTATCTAATTAAAACACCATGAAGTCATTGAACAAATTTTGTTGTTTTTTTTATTACACCCAGAGGCAGATTGTTTTTATTTCAGATATTTTCAGGTGTTTTAGGCTGACATCACCCCTAACAATCTAAAAGATTAAAAAAGAAGAAAAAAAAAAAAAAAGGTTTGATGTTGGAAAATCACATTAACTCAAAAGGACTCGAGGATGTCAAAGGATTGTTCATCAGAATGTCAGGATCGAGATGTGTGCAGTGAGGAAGCAGTCTGAATGAACCTCAGGGCTAATTTGTGGTGTAAATGGTCATGGTGTGGCACAGATGATGTAAAGATTATCTAGATGGAATCAACCCCAGAACAAGACAAACAACCCTGGGAAGGCTTGATCAAGGGTTCGCGCCTTAAAGCTCCAGCATATGACAGCAGAACTCCTAAACTAACCAAACACTTTCTGATGATGATGGTGATGATGATGGTGATGATGTCACCATCATCTGACCATTGTCACCATCAGGGTGATGTTGTGTGTGTGCGCGCGCACCGCTGATCTTTAGATGCAGAGAGAAAAACTATGGACAGAATGACATCAATTCTTACGCATGATATTACATAGTGACGTCAGCCGTGAATGCAACACTAACGTGCTGTTGTCGAAATGACATAAACCAAATGACTAATACACCAAGAATCATTAAAAAAAATAAAAAAATAAATAAAAAAAACAGTTACGGGTGCTACGGATTTGTTGTTGGCTGCACCAGGTGAAACAAACAGTTCTGCAAAGTTTAATTGGACTATTTGACGTATTGAAATGAATCTAGAGAGGTTGTAAGCAGCCATTTAAGATGATGGTGGTCAGGTTAGAAAGTAGGATAGTTTGGAGCAGCTCAGAGCTGCGGGTACTCGCCTTGGATGTCATCGGTTGGATGGACGCGGTGCTCGGAGAGCGCTGCAGCTGCGCCTCGCCGCTCTCCATTTCATTGTTCTCCGTCATCATTGATAAGGAGATGATAAGAGTCCTTCAACAAACCAAAAATGTTCCACAAATTGTGTCCGTTAGTTAGTAAATGCCCGCCTTAAGCCATTACAGTTGTGCCGTGGGCTACATATCCACATCACATGGACTTCTGCGCGCTGCGAAGTCGGCGAGTTAGCTGTTTGCGCCCCACACACCAGTTGCAAGCTTAAATTTTGCTCCAATAATTCTAGCCACACACTCCCTTACACACACACAGCAGCAGAAGCAGCTATTCTTAAGCAAGGGTGAAGCTGGGCGCGCACTCAGTAACAGGAGGAGGGCTCGGCGCTCGCTGATTGTTTGGTCCGTTGACGCGCATGGAAAAGCTCCAGTGTGGCACAATCCCGCCCGGCAGCTGCCATCAAAAAAAACTCCGGGGAAAAATATCAGCCTAACTTATAGCTTTGGGAAGCTGCGCCGCTGGGTGAAGCAGAGATTTGTTGTAAATCCGAAGCGAACAGTAATTCTCCACCGCACGGTCTCAAATTTAAGCGCAAGCCGAGGCACACCTCCCCGTGATCCCGACGTGCGTGATTGGGGCATCTTCTTTTACAACTCTGCTACTCTGGCAAGAAGGATCTACGACAGAGGGCGGGCCTTCATTTTAGAACCAAATACAGAGCAGCAAATCTCTGGAGATAAAGAGTCTAATAAAGCAGAATGTTCTTCCACCTTAATTTAAAAGTGCTGAATTCATTCACTGATGTTTATCCAAAAACAGAAACGTGGTTGTTAACAAATGTAAGTCATATTTAACAAACAAAATTCCTATTAATGAATAAAAAGAATGTCCCAGGTCTCTGATCTGTTATTCTGACATTTGTCTCTTGCACTGAGCCGTGTGTGTGTGTGTGTGTGTGTGTGTACTGCACAGCAGATTGGGAGTTACACCAGGGTTGGTGTTATTTGTGTAAAGCAGCTTGAAAAAGGGGCAGAGGATTGGTGCCTCTTACTTCAAACTGCAATCTCATTTCCTATCTGGGCTTATCTGCATTCTGAGGTGAATTCCAATTGCGAGTGTAGAACAGAGAGAGCAAGGAGGCAGAAGCCGTGGGCCTGTGCTCCTGTCTGTGCACAGGTTTGACTAACCTGATGATAGTGACAGACAGATACATTTCAGCCATATAAAAATGGGGGAAAAAAACAAAGCAAACGCAACATTTGGGACAAGGAGAATATAATATCTAAGAAAGAGGTTTTCCGTCAAGTTTGACATCAAAGTTTGTCAAAGTTTGTTCTATTCCGAGAGGTTCGCTGTGTGGGTGGGTTGCGGTGATAGAGGGAAGACAAAAAGAGAGAACCCATCATCACATTAATTACTGCTCCAGTCAGAGCAGGGCCACAGCAGAACATAGAAGAAGAAGAAGAAGAAGAAGAAGAAGAAGAAGAAGAAGAAGAAGAAGAAGAAGAAGAAAAAACATACTCTGGGAACAAAAGCTCACTCAGATGGTGCGTGTAGGATTTACCGCCAAAATTAAGACAAGAAAACAGCAACACTATCTTGGTGGGGCTATATCCACCTTCAAGTGAAATGACAATAAAGAGAAATGCTCCAGGAGGAAACCATTTAAATCTTCCCCCTTTGCACCGCCCACCTTTCATCCTGTGATACCCCAGGTACCAGAGCATGGCAGCTAAAAATGAACACTAAAACAGGGATGAAAACATCCCGCTCTCAGTGGTTTAGAGGCCGGGAAACGGTTGAAGGATGAGAGGAAAAAATTAATCCCAAACGGTGGAAGATAAATCCCAGCTGTGACAGCAGTTGTTATGTTGGAGTCAGAGGACAAAAGCTCTTTCCACCGAGATCCCCTAAACTGAGTGTTCATATACATTTACCTCAGAAAGATTTAAATGCATTCATACAAACACAGCATAAGCCATCATGTGACTGTTCTTTTAAGCACCCCATCCACTAATAATCACTCTGCTCTTTGAAATTTACTGCTGTCACACACCTAAACCCAAACCTTGAAGGCCTGCTGGCATCAAAAGGTGACAATCCCACCCAGTTCTGGTAGTGGGACGAAATATTCTGGACTCTATTCTCTAAAAATACACATTTTGTTTCTACTACTTTGCAGATGAAGTCCAAGTTTGTTTACCACCATTCAAGCATTTAAAATAATTAACGTGCACACCTGGAACACTCAAATTTGGCAGCTCTTGACATTGGAGGAAGAGTTGACCACTTAAGTTCAGTTTTGAACTTCATATGGCTTCTTCTCTATCAAAGAATTGATGCTAAGATTAGATTGTTGATCCTTAAAATTTTTAAATAAGTTTGGCACCAATATATTTACAAAAACTTCCCAGTCCACTAACAAGTCATCACAAGCAGCTTGTGTGCTCTCTTTGAGTTAACTGGTTGTTCACATAAAGAATGGTGAAAAATACATGTCAAAGGAAATAAGTGACTGATAAAATACCTGTATTTTCTTTCTTTCCAAGCTGAAAGCCAGACATCTTATTTCTGTTTACAGCAGCGTTTCTATTAACCGGATCATTGCTGCCATCTGCTGGTTCAAACCTGGTTAATACACAGAGCAAAAAACAGGCCAGTCTTAATAATATAGGTATATATTTATTCATAAGTACATATTCATTTATATCAGTTAATTGTAAAAAAAAAAAAGAGAGAGAGAGAGAGAGAGCGAGAGAAATTTTACAGTAAATATATGAGCAACAGTCATTGTCAAAATCATTTTTGAAATTTCCCAGGTGACAATCACTCATTGCACTTGTTCTGTCATAATCTTCTACCCCCACCCCCGTGTTTTTGACCAAATCTGTGTGAACAACAGAATCCATGGCAATGCTCGCCTTTTGTACACACTAGTGCGACAGATCAATGGAGAATTTAATGCAAGGAGACACACAAGCCTCCTTTCCTTTGCAGAGTCTGTAGTGTATTTTGTAGCTTGAAAATATTGGTAACAGATCTTTTTTGTTGTCAGTGAAAAACCAAAAAAACTCCAGAAGGTTGGGTTAATATACACGATTCACTCAATATTTTCAACTAAAGTGTTTTCCTTTAAAACACAGTAGTTGCACCATTGATCTAAACCCCGCCATACACAGCAGAATAACGACACTGAGCGGGTCTTAAGAGCAGAATTCCAGTCTGAATCAACAATATTTCCCTTTTTTTTCTTTTAGGCAATACTCTTAACCTTGGAGCAAAGTGACCACACATTGAACTTCTCTGTCACTGTTCCATAATCGTCCTTAAACCCAAATGATGAGACTGGATTACACTGGATTTAATCAGAACTTGTATTGTCTTGCCAGTTGCTCTGAAATCATAAAGTGACTAAAATCCTCATTCATTATTTTGGTGTGCGCTTCAATCCAAAATGGGGGCAGTTGAGAGAGAGAGAGAGAGAGAGAGAGAGAGAGAGAGAGATCAACATTCCGTGCTGGGTTTATCCCTTTCTGTCTCACTTGGTGTGTTTGGACAGGGCGTATTATTATGAAAAAGAGAATTTGGAAAAAATCAAGGCATAAAAATGAAATGGAAAGCACTTCTATGGGACAAAAATTCGGATTCTGTTAAAGTCAAACACAATGTCTTTAACAGCGATCCTGAGAAATTCCCCTTGATGGAAACATTCAATAAGTAAACCTGTATCATGCACACGTATCATCCTGGAAAGATATCCAACTCAAATTCTAACAATTGCACTGGTGCTGATACTTCCCCTGGACAAAGGCGATACTCAGGACATGAAGTAACACTAAACTCTCAATAAAAACACAAACATAATCAGATTGATACTAGGGACTGGGAGAAGACTCAAATCCAACCTGGAGACACTGAACTCATTACTTTGAACAGAAAACGGGGCTTTTCCAAACCACATCAAAACAGAAATGTAACCAAAGAGCTAAAGACAGATCAGAAAGACACACAAACAAATAAAATAAAACAAGAGACACACAGTAAAGCAGGTGAAAGTGCAGGAGAGAATCCATAAAGAACGGCTTCAATACTTTATACAGCGGTGGGCTCCAGTCCATCATAGCCCTCCACCGTGACAAAACTGATCCTGTCTGTCAGCAGTTCAGAGCTGTACGCTCACAGTTCTGCTGACATCCACAGTCGGATCCAATCGTCACCTCTAGCAGAGTCCCAAAGAGACAAAGGTCAGAGGTGAGAGGGTGCAACAATCTGTCCCTCCTTCCCCTGCAAGGCCTCAGCTGAGGAAGCTCAGGTGCTGCTCACGCATCCAGCCGGTCCCCCAGTGGTGTGTGTGTGTGGTTCCCCACCCCCGTGTCATCAACCATGACCCACACACACACACAAAAAAAGTGACTAAATGAAAAGAAACCAAGTGAAAAATAGATGTACTTTGATTGTTTTCAGGAGGCTTTTTTCTTCCCTTCATCCTGGTCCGATAGCATGAACGTACATAGTGATTTTGGACTGTTTCCCCTCTGTGAAGCAGGCGACTTCAGACAGCAGAGCAGAATCTGCTCGTCAATCAAATCCAAATTACTGAGCAGTCAGACTGTAAAAGTTCCTGCGTGAACATTGCCATGGTTCCCTCAGAAAAACTGCTTGCATCAATCCCTGTTCCACCATATCATCTTTAGCTGGCTTTGATTCTCAGGACCAGAGAGTCCTCGCATATTTATAATTAGACTTTAAAAATATAGAAGTGTTGCATGCTTCAATTGGCATTTTAATGTCCCCACTTTAAGTCTCAATTGGTGCCTATCTTTAGAAAAATATTTAACCACTTTTATCCTTCTGTATATTGAAGCATCCTATTATAACATGGAGACAGAGGAAGTGAGGGTTCAGGTGTTGCAAGCTCTCAGTGTGTGCGTGTGTAAGTGAGGGAGTGTATTTGTGTGGTTTGTAAAGTTACTCAAAATTTAATGCTTCAATGTGAGTGCAAATAGCTGCAAGTACTTAAAAAAACCATCAACACAAAATTGGATTTCTGAGGCTTCGGGTGTAGTGTGCTGGGGGTGTGGGAACACAGTATGTAGCGCTGTTTGGAAGAAAAAAAAACAGCTTACACAACAAAGCAAACAGAGGTCTTACTCAAGTGCAGTTCCTGTCTAGAGGTAGTGGTTAAGTGACCTTCAATATGGGGAAACTGTGTCACGGACGAGAGCCATTTCATTGATATTTGAGCATCTGTTCCGTAGACTATAAAACATTTTGGGTAATGGTGTATGGCTAGTCTGTTTCTCTCATGTAATAATTCAGTTTACTTTTTAGATTATACCTGACCCAAGTGAACTGAATCCCTCACATCTGATCATAAATCCCTCTTCTGCAGTGCTGGTTTGTCCACAGACTCAGAGCAGGAATGTGCTGACATCCTGTGTTAGCCTCTGCACACGCATCCGTTAACGACCTCCTGGTAAAGACTGCTGTGCACGTATTGTATGAGTGGTGGAGAGATGTGGGAATGTGTTTTTGGGGAATATGTTATGTGTTCTCTGTCTCCCTCTCTTTGGAGCTCTAAACGGTGCTAAACACCAGCATGTACTCTGAGCCAGGGGGGGCTCATGGGGGCCACAGCAGGTTGGGGGTCAAATTACAGGCTATGGAGAGTGTACAAAGAACTTGGGGAGGAAGGGGGTCATTGTCTTTACATCATAGCAGGACACAGCAGCGGCAAAACCTCTGACGGCTGCCCCCGACTGAGGGGGGTGGAGTGACGGGAGCAAAATATGCGTGCACTCTGATGTTAGGCAGATGGGTCTGTAGAAGGAAACGGACAACATGTGATAAGGCATGAGGATCATACAAGTGCTCAAACACAGGTGTTGAATTTATGCATAGTTGTGATTTTGTACACCCTGCAAGCTACTTAAAACAGTTCAAATTCATAACCTGAAATAGGACTTTAACACAAAAAAGTAAAAAAAACAAACAACCCCCC
>BJFM01001641.1:67664-94571 GCA_016586285.1 Arothron firmamentum
CAGCGTTATTGCATTCTGTCGCCCCCTGTCGACCAGTGTGAGAGCACACTGTAATAACGCACATGTAAAGAGGCAAAGATCTGGAGTCCGAGTCGGTGCTACACATCTAATGTGATTCTTTATACAAGGTGTTGCAGGTTTTATTTTGGGGACAGAAGGGTGTCTCGAGTGATCACACTCACTCGAGTATAGTAACCTTACTAACCAGTATCATAAGCCAAACTGTTGCTTCCTCGCTGCCGTTAGTCCCACATGACTCACCCTTAGTCTCTTGATGCCGGCACGAGTAATCTGCTGGCAGTCGTAGAGCTCAATGCGATCCAGACTATGGCAGCTCTTCAGGTGCTCCAGGGAAGCATCTGTGATCAGGGGACAGTTGTCCAACTCGATCACCTCAAGGTGATCATGGGCGCAGGGGCCGCTGCCAAGATGTCTGATGCCATCATCAGTGATCAGCTCGCAGTGAGACAAGCTCTGCAGGAACACAGTTGCAGCATCACTAGTCAACTGCATGTGCAAGACCAGAAACCAAATGTGTTTAAGGGAGGGGCACACACTCACCAGGATTTGTAAACGAGGGCAGTGGATGGACAACTGTATGAGTGTTCCGTCTGTGATCTGATACAGAAACAAGCATTAATGCTGGACTCACTGCCTTCACTCAAGAGCTGTGGAAGCCTACAGCTTTTACCTGCACACATTCTTCTAAATCCATTTTTTCAAGCTCGTGACAGTTCTGAAAGTGAAATGGCATACAGAGGAGAAACAACACAGTTTGTTCATTAATGGACCTTAATGGGTGGAGCCCAGTCAGATCATCTCACTTTAATGCAGGTTGCAAAATCTCACCCACTGTTATGCAAGTTCACGTTTAAAATCGTGATCATTTTAAATGATGAACTCATTTTCACTCCCCCCAAAAATAAAGCAGTTCAGTTCATTTTTAGAATTAAACACTGGTCCTTTGTTAAGAGCTCGTTTTTTTCTGGGTGGAGTCGGATGGTTTGGGTTGGCTTGCCGTCCCTTTCCTGTGTTTTTTATAGGTACATTAGCACATATGAAGGCATACTTAAAAAACACGGTGGCACGACTGCTTTCTCATAGAAAGTGTAGGGCCTACAGTGTAGGGCCTACACTGTAGGGCCTTAGTCCAACTCGTGCTTGTGGCCAAAGGAACATTTCACCTGGATAATCTCAATCTCAATTTTTCATATATACAAATGAAAGCAGGATCTTTGTCTCAGCTTGAAACCAAAGGATGAGCGACTCACTCACCCTTGCTAATGTAGTGAAGCCCACATCTGTAAGCTGAGAGCAGCGAGCTACTTCTAATATTCTGAAAGAAGAGCAAGACATTTTATGAACCTGCGTAGTCAATTTATAGATAAGTATCGAGAGAAAATGTTCTTCAACTTACCTGAGTTGAGGACAATTCTGCCCCAGGCCGTGCAGGATAGCATCTGTGATGTTGGCGCAGCCCGACACACACAGAGACTGCAGACGGTGACAACCCCGGCAAATGGTGATGAGTCCCTCATCTGTGATCTGCTGTTTACACAAAGACAAAGTGCATGTTTGTGGGGTCACTGTGGGAAGACAGACATGGCCAGTTTGTGCTCCTGACTGCTCGCTTTGCGCGACCGTGCGCTTCTAAGGGTGAAACAGAAAGATGTGGGACAAGAGGGGGTTATGACGTCTGTGGTGTAAGGTGACAATAAAATGTGATGACAATGATACAAATTGCACGATTTGATTTTTCAAAAACATATTTAAGAGCTGAAATTTGACTGAAAAAATTGCAGGAAGTGGCGATGAGGGGCCCAAGTTTACAGCAGCTGTTTTAAAGAGGGCAGAGTCCTGTTAAAACAAAGTTTTTCATCTTTTATCTTTTCTTTTTTCATCGTTAATTTCCCCAGCGTGGGATAAATAAAAGTCTCTTTATCTTTATCTTTATCTTTTTGCTTTTCCAGTTAAGGTATAATTCAGGGTTAAAGGGCCTGCATTGCAGTGGCAGTTTTTATTCAGGTTTTGGTTGATAATGTTAGAGAGGGCTTCTACCTGGTATGCATCAGCCTACAGAGCCTGACTGCTTGAATGGCATTTAAGCCTATATTCACCAAATTCACATTGCCTAGTAATTCACTTCACTTGGGTCCTGTAGGGGCTACTGCATGTCAGCACACTGACAAAAAGAGGATGAAATCATTAATTGTACAGCTCCAAAACAACGCTGGACTTACTGAGCATGTCTGCAAGTTCAGCGTGACCAGCTTTGGGCAGTGAGCCCCGATATGTTTCAGAGCCTCATCCTCAAGCTGAGGAAGAGAGTGAGAATGAAAAAAGAAAGGTTAATAAGGTGTTAAGTTTAACACCTAATCAAGAATCAACATCATCAGCCCTGCTCTGCCTCTGGAGGCATCACGGAAGCGAACCTGAGTGCATCCTTTGAGGAAAAGGCCTTTGAGTCCAGGGCAGGACTGCACCAGCGCCTGGATGCCATCCTTGGTGACCTGATCACACCAGGAGATGTTGAGCTGCTCCAACAGGGGACAACCCTCACTGACAGGATGAGAGTGGTGAAAAAAAAAAACCATCAGCTATTTCATACTGTTATCAGATGAGATGGACACGTGAGCCTTCCTACCTGAGAGCTTTAAGGGACAGGTTAGTAATTGAGGTACAGGAGGCGAGGTCTAGGTGCTTCAACTTTGGGCAGAATTTACTGAGGCTATTACACGTGCTGCAAAAGAGAAAACCGTGAGAGTTTAAGGTTTGTGCAGGACCTTTTTGAGATGTTTGATGCACAACAGTTCACGTACCTGTAGGTAATCTTTGTGCAGCCATTTAAACTTAGAAGCTCTATGTTCCTGCAGTTCTGTGCAAACGTCCTAGAGTGGTAAAACAAGACATTTTTAGGGCCTGTCTAAGCAAGTAATTTAGCCACCCTCAGTTGTCCTAAATTTCACCTCAGGGCACTGTCACCCACTCCGAGGCAACCCCGTAGACTCAGTTTCCTCAGGAACCCACCACAGCGCTTTGAGATATTCTCCACCACCTGACCCTGCAACAAATTACAAATCCACTCAGCCTTACAGATTAAAACTCAAATCTGGAGAAAGAGGTAGGCAGCAGGTGTTTTTATTCACCTCAATGTCCCTCTGAAAGTCAAAAAGGTCAATCCGTTGCCAGTTGCTGCCGTCCAAGGCCAGAACATTCCAGGACTAAGAGTAGGATGAGACAATCACACGTTTCTCATCCTGACTTAACTCAGACATACACACACTAAAAGCACACACACAAATACACAAGTTGTGAACGTAGACTCACCCGTGAGACCTGGGCACAGCGACAGAGGGTCACCACATCCAGAAAGGAGAAGATTCTGGAAGACAGACAGGGATGGTTTAGAGTCCCTGAGCACTGCTGCCAGAAGCTTCCTGGCAGTGTTCAAGTCTGTCCAGCGCTCAGTCCTGCGTCTGCTTCTACTCACAGCGAAGGTTCTATCTGGTTGTCTTTGAGTGACAGAAGCAACAGAGCTGTGTTTGCACTGTTTGCACAGGACAGACATATTTAAACAAAGTCACGCCCCGAAAGGAGAACATCCGCGTCTACGAAAAACTGGTGGAAAAGTATAATGCATCAAGGCAGCAAAAACTGAGTCAGGATTCAATGGCTGCCAGCCTCACAAATCAGGATGATGAGTCTGGCCAAGCAGCAGAGTCAGCAGTCACAGAACAGGCAGGCTGGCTCACAAGGCCCAGGCTGGAGTTATGGCCTTCAAATTCTGTTTTCTCATGGAGTTTTTTTCCCCCCTTATAGAAATGCTTCATGAATGCAAGATAATTCTAGAATCAAACCATCAGAGGAATATCAGGGTGAAGCATATGACTTCTGAAAAGTTTTTTTGGTTGTTGAGGGATGAACATCGTGGGTAAAATGTCCATTTTTTCAGTGGCTGGACGTGCTGATGGTTTGCTTGCCGACAATCCGACTGAAGGGTTCTGAACCATCACTCACCGTAGCAGCAGCTCCTTGGGTAGCTTCTTATTAATGACTGCCTCGTCACTGTTAGTGAACATCTGAAAAGGTGCAGAAGACAGTCAAAGCTATGGCACTTTGTTTCATCATAGGCGGGGCACTGCTTTTAAACACTTAGCATGAAAACAACACTAAACTGTTATAATCTCATGAGTGAGAGACAACACAAGTGGGACAAATGATAAGTCACCATGTAAGGCTGGATTTGGAGTCTTCGAAACAGGACAGGACTTTGTACTTTGAACTAATAAACTATGCTTTTCTCCCGGTTATTTGTACCTTATTTTGCACTTTGCTTTGTTTTTTTACACTTTGAAATTCATTGGAATTATTTCCAAATAATTGCATACAACAATATTACACACGAAAAGACCTGATTATGCAGTTGTATTTGTTAGGATTCAAGCATTTACTATTTGAAAGGATGAGTAAGGACAATAAAATGATGATAACATTTTATTTTGGAAAAAATTTGCTCAACTTCCGGACATCACTACAGCAGAAATGCGGCTGACTTGACCAACAGCTCTGGTGCAGCTGTCGATCCAGAAGGTAACGGCCTGAATCTTTGAGTCGTCAGCTGTTGCACCGTTAAAAATAAATAAAACCACGCACAAATCCCCATCGTGTCGGGGGATTAAACCGCGCAAGTTGCGTAGTCGACACAGTCACCAATGTCACCGACCATACCTAACAGTAACAGCCAAGTTTTCCCCGAAACGTTGAGCTACAGTTATGGCTGCGGAGCAAACTTTAACGCGGCACAACGGCAGTGTATCTGCGTGTTAAAGGAAAGCGCTTCCACAGTTACAACAGGTTATGGAGGATTATGGCAGCCTGGGTCTATTTGTTGACAGTGTTGTCTCCAACACGGGGGTGAATGTAGTCAGTGAGGACCGGAGGCCCCCACAACTGCAGCGGCCATGGCTCCACAATCCGCCTCGTTAACCCCACCAATGTTGTGGAAAAAGCAAATAAAACTTCACCCGAGCAAATATGTGGGAGATTAGAAACACCAGTTTCCTTCGGAAAGTTTGGTCAGCAAGTTGTTGAGTGGAGAAGAGGCCTGTGTTGTTGTTGTGAGCTGTTCTCGGCGTGCTCCATGTAGCCTCTTTGTTTTGACGCCGCAAAGGAATACGAGGACAGCATTTAAAGAGCTTTAAAGAAACCGACTAGAGTAGAGTTCGCGACGGACGTCGCATAAATATGCCGACTTTGGTCTTTGGTGAAATAAATACAGGGTCTATTCTTTGCGTTATTTGTGAAATACACTAGCATTTGACCTAATCCCAAACATTGACTGCGGAAGCTGCAGCTACAGCCTAGCTAAAAACGTAGTTTTACAATAAATACAACGTCGATTACCACGTAGACTCGCATCAGAATGTTTTTAATGTAATTCCCAATGTCTCGCAATAACTGTCAGTTAATATCTGTAAGTTACTCACCTCAAACCGGCTCCGTGGTACACCATTTACCTCCTTCCCCATGTCGGACGCTGGTGACTGACTCAATTAAATCAGTATTTGGCGAAGTCAAACGCAGGAACGGCTCCTTCTGCTCCTCGACTACCATGCTACCATCTTCCTGGTAGCATCCGGGGTGGCGATGTAGCCGATTTCTCCCAGTAACACAAACGGAAAGCTCTCTTTTTTCTGATGAAAGTGGGCTGCGGGCAGCAGCCAGTCAATAAGCCAGTTCTCTTATCGGCTCCGTTCGGCCTCTTGTCCTCCACCTCCCCCTATGCAGCTTCTGCCCGTACACAATAGCGTGTCAGGAGTAGGAACTGACACGCTATTGGGCTATGCTACTACATCTAATTTTAAAACGAATAAATATCCTGAAGCAGTTTACAGTAGAATCGGCTGCAGTCAACTGCCCAACTTCCTTAGTGGCTGAGTGTTTAGCAGCAACTACTGCTGTTTCTTTCTCTTGAGAACACAAAAACAAACAAACAAAAAATCAATTTGTCGATAAGCTGTCATTGATCAAATACCACTTTTCCTAATGGTTATTACAACTAATGGCTATTACTTGGATTATATTTGTTTTAAATTTGATACAGGATAGGTAAATACATTTTAATTGACTTCACGACTATTGAGTGTATAATTCATTCCATATGTAGCCTATCCCAAATTAAAATAAGGTTAATGCGTCCAGTCCTTTTAATTCGTTTTCATTATTAATTTAATATACAAACGTTGTGTTGTTTTTATACCAAAAGGCGAGTACCAAAGTGTGTGTAAGTCTGATCTGTTAACCACTCAATCAGAAATTAGCCTTTCAAATGAGCAGTAACTAATTGAAATATTTACTATTTCTTTTTTTTTTTTTAATTTTTAATCGTGCGTGGAAACTTTGGAAATATTATTAATGTTGAAACGCCACTTCCTGATTTTTAGTTGACCACACCCCTATTGAACAACGGATCCAATCATCATGTAGAGTAGTGCGCGTCATAATGCACATGCGCATTTATCAGCAACCGGCCTCTTTAATGTCATTTTTTAAAATTTCCTATACGTGTTTCCAAAGCACAAAAAGTAAGCTATATGTTATAAAACGTACAGTAAATGTAAAATTCTAGTTTCAGCACACAAATGTGACTTATATTGTGTAATTGTGCATAATTTTCATAGTGTGACACGATTTATTCTCTGGTCTTTCAAAAAAAGTTACAGTTTACCTAAAGGGTTGATTTACTACTACTAATAATAAAACTAACGATTATGGTTGTTAATAATCTTAATAAAATCACAACATGACCTTTTAATCTGTGGTTTGCCTGCAGTTAATCGCTGCGCATTAATTAAAACTATAACACTGGAAATGTGTTATTTGCATTCCGTTTTTGAGATAATTATGAAATACAACAGTGCATATTTTTCTGGTTTAGCCAGACAATACACAAGGCCCTTGGTGTCAAGAAAACGATGATACTGATTATTGTTTATAAATGTATGTGCTTCAGTTGCTGTAAACAGGCGTCATTTACCACTGATTTGTACCAAACACTTAATAAAATACTTAAAACCAACTCCATGAGGATGCGCAGTAATAGTTCTCCAATCGTTAGTACTGCTTGTCGTGCAGAAGGCGGAATTTTTGTTGCGGATTGGTTGTTGCTAGGCTACGGCATTGATTGACAGAGTCCTTGATTCCGGCTCTTTCCGCTGCGAGCACGCAGATCCTGCTTGTCACGGGAGCCACAATGGCGCTTGTAGTCTTCTTGAGATAGGGCTGTGGATAATATTAAATCCACTAGCATCGCCCTAAATACAGGCCTGGTTGATTCCCAGAGCCATTGATAATAAACTGGAACATCTACTGCACACGAAAATACTATGATTTCTAATCAATATTGAATTTAAAGAGGATAAACGTACATTAAAGGGAATATGTAAACAGTACCAACCGGGTCAAGTTTTCATTTCGTTTGAGAAATGCGCTTCCTTCATTGAAGGCATTTGCTCGTTTCTGAATGCTAAGAAAGTGGTTCTGTGGAATAAAAACATCTACCCAGTTTGCCACCGGACAAGGACACCTTTCACAAAGGGACTTTTTCTTTTTACGATACGCTCACCATCGAGCATTAGCTAGCAGTGCTAGCTAAATCGAGACGGAGAAGCCACCAAAATACTCCGATGTTAGGTTGGGACTCTTTTTTTTTCATCGCCAAGTATATTTAACTGCACTAGGACCTGCTGTGGTATTTTTTCCTCTCGGAGTAAAAATGTTCGGGATCTTGAAGGAATGAAGCGGCACTGAAGACTGGATGTGAGCGGCCTTGTGTTTATTTTTGTGTTTTCTTGTTATACTTTTTCTTGGTAACGTTTTTTGAAATTTTGGAGGAGGCACCGTTTTCCTTTGAATGAATTGCCTTCACCACCGAGGCCCAGTCGCTGGAGTGGTACCGACGCCGGCGTGAGGGATGCCTGGGTCGGACCGACACCATGGGACCAAGAGGAAGCCGGATTCTAGAACGAGCGGTTTGCCACAGGCCTCGAGTTATACGTCCATGGGAGACAAGGCGACCAGAGACGGTGAGGCTCTGCTAAAGTCTTCAATGTCCTCTTCTTCTTCAAAACGAAAAAGACATAAAATTAAACATAATCGGGACTCATTGGTAGTTTCGGGACCTGCATATTTTACCCTTGGCGACACGGCGCCACCTAGTGCCAACGTAGTGAAGCCTCTAGTGGAATACGATGATATCAGCTCAGATTCGGACTCGTTCTTGGACCCGCTTTCCTCCAGGCCTTTAGAGAGAGGGGTTCTTGATCGACTGGATCATTCACCAGACTTTGATAGGGAAAGTATCATCAGAGAGGTGAGCACAGTAGACATCAAGGGGCACAGGCACTCCCGAAAAAAGTCGAAGGACCCCAATAAATTTAGAGACTCTGGAAATGGGGAAGGTGGGTCAAAGAAGAAGAACAGTAAAGATCGCGAGAAAGGGGGTTCTGCAAAAACCAAGAACCGGACAGCTTCAGCTAGCCTCTCTTTCAAATATCAGGCCCACCCAGAAAGTGAATCCAAACGTGGGGACCTCATGGTCCCTTCTCAGGCTCACTTTGCAGCTAGTGTAGGTAGCACAACCTCCTCCACATCATCATCTCGCAGCAAGGAAAGTGGTCGATCAGGGAAGTCACATAAAGACAGACAGCAACGAAGAGAAGCCAGAGGAGAGGGCAGCCACAGCTCCTCTCAGAAAAGCCGAACAGAGAGGAGCCATCGCAAGTCTTCAAAGAGCCGGAAGTCTGCTCCTAAAGGCAAATCTTCAAGGGGAAGCCCTCGCAGGAAGGGCACCAGCTCTGCACTTTCACCTAGTCCTAGACGAGTAGCCGGAAGTGAAAGTCCACAGGGCAGTGGCTATGGACAACAGGGTGATGAATGCTTTTCCAGGCGAAGGCTGCCCCAGCAAAGCCCCAGTCCCTACAGAGACACATCACATCGGGGCAGACAGAGATCTGAGAGTCCCTATGGCAGCAGACACAGATCCTCCAGCTATGAGCGCGACAGCAGCCCTTATTCAAGGAGACGCTCCATCAGCCCCTATGGTAATCGCAGATCCTCCAGCACCAGCCCAGTGTCTCGGTGAGTATTCGGTCTAGTTGTAGGAAAATGCTGACTCTCAAGGCAGATTTTAAAAAATTAGATTAATTAAAAATATTGTGATGTTCAAATTTTTGAATTAGATGTAGCCCACATGTGTTTTTGTTAAAACTTCAAAAACTTGCTGCCAGTGTGTAAAGGTTTTACCTATAAGATGTTCAGTTATATTTGTGATAGTTGTCACCTTCATATCTCTTTCAACGCCAGACATTTCAAGGATCTAAAAAAAATTACAACCTGAATCTTTTTTTTTTTTGCATTCAGAGTTTTCTTGTATTAAATTGAAGCAGCTAAAATCAAACTAATGACAGCGAAGTGAAAAAGTGCTATCCTTATCAATATATAAAGAATTTTGTGGCTCTTGTTTTAGGAGTGTCGCACCTTTCATTCTTAAGATATTGTCAAAATTTTTTATAATCTAATATGTTTGTGCTGTTGCTTGATATTAAAACTGTCCTTATTTTATTTAGACGCTCTGGTCGCTCCAGGAGTCGTTCCCCTTTCCTTTACTCCTCTTCCCACCGCTCCTCTTCTCGGTCTCGTAACAAGAGGCATACTTCCTCTGGTGTAGGAGCGGGCAGCTCCCACAGCAGCCGCCCAGCTAGCCACTCTCCTCCCTCTCTGCTGCCTCTGAATTCCAGCCTTGGTGCAGAGCTGAGCCGAAGGAAGAAGGAACGCCTTGCTGCTGAGGCAGCAGCTCGTGCCAGCGGTGGTGCATCCCCGCCTCCCCCAGCTCACAAGCCTGTAAGCTCGTCTGTACGGTCGGCTAAGACTGAGGCTCCACAGCTAGAAAGAGATTCTGCAGTAGTATCCGAATCCCTGCCACCTCCACCTGCACCACAACAACAGGATCCTCCCAGTGTCGAAGATCACACTGCTGCTCCCGTGCGTCCTCCATCTTCGCCTTCTACACCTTTTCCTCCTTCTCAGCCCTCTCCTCCTGTGGCACCAAGCCCAGCCACCAGAGTTCCACCACCTCCACCACCACCTCAGACAGAAACAGTTACTCAGCTTCCAGTTTCTTCAGTCACATCCCAGGCAAAATCACCAGCTCCAGTTACTACTTACAGTCCACTTCGGCAGACACCTCTCCACAAGACGTCAACTCTACCACCACTACCTTTACCCCCTGCACTGCTGGGAAATGTTCTTGACAGGTAGGAGAAACATAAAGTAAATATGGCATTGCTCATGTACACATGATGCATGCTAACCTTTGTCTAATTTGCATTCTTATTTGTTTTAAACATGGGGAAAGAATATCAATATACAACCCAATACACAACCAACTGTAACGCTTTCTTTTGATATGTATTTTTTTATTTATTATTAAATTATTAGTCTTTTAGTAAAGATTATTATAAAAACCCCAAATTAGGCAGGGATACTGTTAATGGTGATTGCTGGTACACCATCATACCGTTAAAAAAAAAAAAGGATAAAACCACACCTGAGAGAAAACCTGACTTTGAGATGTGTTAAATGTATTGATCTGCCGTTTCCTATTTTCAATTGCTGTGCTTTTTTGTATTTTACCATGTCAGTCCAAAGAAGTCCACCCCACCTCAGAAGATATCAAGGAAGGAGAAGGATGTCCGCGGTCGGCCGTCACTAATAGACCTTCCTTTACCACCCACTCTGGCTGGGATCGACTCTTCACCCCCACAGTCTCCTATTCGCCAAATGCCATCATTACCCCAGCCAGCCCTTAAGAAAAGACCAAAGTTGGTGGCTTTTATTGCTCATTAACTTCCTGTACTTATTAATTTAACATTACCCGTAACCCAGTTTCTCTTTTCCATTTTTGAATTACAGGATTTGTTGCCCACGATATGGCGAGCGCAAACACACACAGAGTGACTGGGGCAAACGTTGTGTAGATAAATTTGACATAATTGGCATCATAGGGGAGGGCACCTATGGCCAAGTCTACAAAGCCAAGGACAAAGACACGGGTAAGTAAATATATCTGGAGATCAGGCAGTGCGGTACACATTTCTCGTGTTAACTGTGGACTTTTTCCTCCTGTTAATGTCTTAACAGGAGAACTGGTTGCTTTGAAGAAAGTACGTTTAGACAACGAAAAGGAAGGTTTTCCCATCACAGCCATAAGAGAGATCAAGATCCTTCGGCAGCTCAAACACCGTAGTGTGGTCAACATGAAAGAGATTGTCACCGACAAGCAAGATGCTCTTGATTTTAAAAAGGACAAAGGTAAGGCAAAACAACCACTGGAACACTATCGTCATATCTAGGACCGTATTTAATTATTAGGGTTTTTTTTTGCAACAACAGGTGGATTTCTCCAGCATATCTAGGTGCTGTTGCTTAAAAATACTCTGTTTAGATTTGACTACTGATGCAAATCATATTCAAACATCATAGCTGTGTTTTTTAATCTATTCACTATTGTGACAAAATAGCATGTATTTGCATTTTTAACTCACTCCCTAGTTGGTTTTATCAAACTATGAAAAGACAAAAGTAATTTGTGTTATTTACATTATACGTAATCAGTATTCAGGAAACTGTACTTAAGCATAAGCGTTTAAGGGGGATGTAGTAAAAATTCATTCTGCTATAGGTTACTTTCCATCTTTTTAAAAAAGGACTCAATTACTTTAAACAAACTTTAGGCTAGTTAAGAATGTTCTGAGTGATGACATTAAGAATGAATAAATATCGTTACAAATCTCATACTACTAGAGTTGATGTTCATGCAATTATGTTTCTGATTGAAGGTGCCTTTTATCTGGTGTTTGAATATATGGACCATGACCTGATGGGTCTGCTGGAGTCAGGGCTGGTTCAGTTCTCACATGAGCACGTCCGCAGCTTCATGCGGCAGCTAATGGAGGGTCTGGACTACTGTCATAAGAACAACTTCCTTCACAGAGACATCAAATGTTCCAATATACTGCTCAACAACAGGTAAGAAATTAAAAAAACCAAAATATACCAGGAAGTGATAGTACCAGTGTAAAAACACAGTATTGTTTAGTTGCATTAACATTTAACCCTTTATTATGATTCTTATTCACTGAGCTTAATATGTCATTACAATTGGTTACTATTTTTTTACTTGAGGTTTGTGCTTATTCTTTGCAAACCCCCAAAAAATCCACATGAACTACATTAGAGTTAATATGAATAAGTCACCCCAAAACTGTAAAAAAATAACCTAAATACTTACAGCTTATAGCTGAAACATTAAAGACATGTTAAACATGTAAATTAGTTCAGTGCTATCTGCTGCGCTGTTACTGTACAACTGATTGTAAATAGACACTTGGAGTTTGTACATTTGTTACCTTCACTGACATTTGCCGAGTTAACTTGTCTTATAGAGTTGCTTGTACTTTCTGACTTGTAGTTAGTTTATTCCAAGTTTAGTGAATGAACATTCATCTCAGTATATCTGAACAGGACAAAAGTCAAATCAAACAACTGAGTAAAAACTTGGCACAAATTTCCTTTGTGATATTAATGTAGAAAAGTGAAAGGAAAATATATATAGATTGGTATTTTTGTTACATGTTCTATTGACCGTTTTTGTCCAAGATGGTGCCAATGAAAACCTTGATCTTATTTTTTTTTTTTGTTTGTTTTTTTCCAGAGGTCAGATCAAACTGGCTGACTTTGGCTTGGCTCGGCTCTACAATTCAGAGGAAAGGTAGGAGCATTTTAAGTCACCCATAGTTGGGTCTATAATCATTTTGTCTCTCATTTGTCTCATATCCAATTTAAAATGAGACTGATTCAAGTCTAGACTTTTATTTTAATTTAATGGTTTTCTTTGAAAAAATAAAAAATATAGCATTGAGGAAGTAGAATTATTTTATGAAGAATCCCAAAAGTTTCAGAGTTTCCTGAATATGCTGAGAGGAAAAAAAAAACACCTTACTGCAGCCATTTCAGTTGCTGTGTGTTTGTAGGTCTGCCTGCTTGGCGAGGTAGAGAACAGGTTGGGTTTTACGAAAACTCTCGGTGCATTCATAATATGTTGTGGCCCATCATCTGTCTGCACTTTGTTGTGTCATTTTGTCGCTTTTGTAACAGTAGGTTCGGTTTAAGTGAAATGAGTTTTGTGCATTGCACAAATGACTATTTTTTTTTCTCTTATCAGCAATTACATCATCAGCAAACTGGACTGAGCCAGTTCCATTGTCAACCATGCAAATATGCTTGACTGTTAGGCACACATGAAGATCCTGAACTTATCCAGACTGTTCACATCATTCTGCTCCAAACATTGCTGATGTTAATCCGTCTAGAGACGGAGCTGATTTGTGGGATATATTTTCTCCTCACTTCAGCTCTTTCACCTACATGAACTGGATGAGGTAGCTCTATTTCAATGTCCATAAAATTAAGAACATTACATGATGATTGAGATAAAGATAATTAGGAAATTACTTCTATTGATCGAATTTATACCTAATCTACAGATTTCCTTTCGTCTCTACTCACTATCCACTAGATGGCGATGTCTGCCAGAGATTTCGTAATTAGGGAACGCTGCTGCGTATGTTTCAATATTCAGAGGGTTATATCGATTAGTGAATATAGACTAAGATTGCTTTTTGCTATTTCCAGTCGGCCATACACTAACAAAGTAATTACACTATGGTACCGCCCCCCTGAACTCCTGCTGGGAGAGGAGAGATATTCTCCAGCGATCGATGTGTGGAGCTGCGGGTGAGTATGTTTTGGAAACACACAATGTGCTCTGATAGTGCTGATATCATTTTACATTATTCAGTCAGTTGAAAGCAGCTGTCTTTTTATGGCAAATGTATTCTACTGTTATTGCTTTAGATAAAACAGATATTTTACTAATTACCTGTGCATCTTTCATTCCCCCTGGCAACATATGGAAATAAATGAAATATCTTCTTTTGAATATTCTCTTTCGACCAGTATAGTATTTGTGTGATGATGTTTTATTTACTTTTGTCATATTGACTTTTTGCTAATCATACTTAGCTTTTATAATGTTAAAATAAAACACTTGTGTAAAGCTATACACATGTGTATATTTATATTTTATTCAGCATGGCTTGCATCTTATTCTCTTTTTTTCCCCCGTCATGCCTCAGATGTATTTTAGGAGAGCTCTTCACCAAACGGCCAATATTCCAGGCTAACCAGGAGCTCCTGCAGTTGGAGCTCATCAGGTAGCCTCCACATTTCTGAGCACATGCCTCAAGAAATAACATCTGTTACAAACTCAAAAGCCCATTTCCACTTTACATTTTGTCGCCGATTAGCCGTCTGTGTGGAAGTCCCTGTCCTGCTGTATGGCCTGACGTCATAAAACTTCCTCTCTTCAACACCATGAAACCCAAAAAACAGTATCGGCGGCGACTGCGGGAAGAATTTGCCTTGTATGTAGAGATATTGCCATACCAACAAAGTTGTTTTGATTATCCCTGAAGGAGATGATAACTGCATCCTCTTCTTCAGTTTGCCTGCTGCTGCCCTGGAACTGCTTGACCGAATGCTGACCCTTGACCCTACACGGCGCTGCACCTCAGAGCAAGCTCTCATCAGTGACTTCTTATCTGACATTGATCCCAGCAAGATGCCGCCGCCAGAGTCAGTAAAAATAATCAAAATTAGAAACTGTTTATACTGATATAACAGAAAAGAAACAATAAGGTGGGAGAAAAGGTATATATGAGTATATGAAGATTTATAGGCAGTGGTTTTTACATTCTAAAGAACTGAATTGCTTTTTAACACTTCTGAGAAATCTTGGGCAAGGGTCAAGGAATGTCTAAAAATGAACTATGTTTTGATTGGAGACAAATGGTCTAACACACAAGGATTTACTGCGAAATTGGCCGTTTCACCCTTGAACTACAATGGCAGCTATTCGCAGATAAAGAACGGTTAAAGTGACTGGACCAAGAAAGACGTCTTTTAAAAAACAGAAACCAACGGGGAAAGCAAACTAAAAGCCAGGCGCTTGTTCGGAGTACTGACGCTTTCCGGACTTGACAGAGATTACATTGAAAAGGGGAACACTGGCCAGGCCCACCTTGAAAGATGCTGTTGAAATGATTCCTCACCTTCAGAGGAGGACTCTGATGTCAGCAGCAGTAAACCACAGTCAAGCCTGGTGGACTCTTATGTAACCTTTTATCCTTTTATAAGAGGAGAATTTCTTTAAATGCACACTGTGAAATCTTATTTGAGATATTTATATTATGTGCTTTTGTCTACCTGCTGTCTCCAGTCTTCCTCACCATCAGGACTGCCACGAGCTGTGGAGTAAGAAGAGACGACGTGCGCGCCAGAGTGGGGTGCCTGAAGAAGTGTCTGTGCCTAAAGTGCCCCGTAAGGAAGCAACAGGGACCAGTAGTGGCGAGAATAGCCGCCCCCAAACGAGTCCAGCTGCAGCTCCACCACCTCCACCAGGAAAACCACCTACTACAACTAATTTAGAGTGTAAGTTGTCATAATCGCTAGCACTTTATCAGAATTACATGGTCAGAAGGTTCATATTTCTCTTTGTGTGTGTGTGTGTGTGTGTGTGTGTGTGTGTGTGTGTGTGTGTGTGTGTGTGTGTGTGCGCGCGCGTGTGTGTGTGTGTGTGCGTGCGTGTGCGGGCGCACTCAGGCCTGGGACCTGCAGCCGAACAGTTGAACCCTGCAGAGTTGGCAGTGCTGCTAAATCTGCTCCAGGGCCAGACTGATCTCAGTTTGCCCCAGGTGGCTCAACTCCTAAACCTCTCCAATCCAGAGACTCTCAGCCAGTCGTTGTCTGCGCTCAGTGAGGCCTCTGACCACCAGGGGACTTCAGACGATCATGCCCAGACCACCACTAGGCCCCCGGAGCCACCTCCTGAACCACAGGAGCCTTCACCTTCTGGTGACTCATCTCTTAACCAGGAAGACCAGGCCAACCTCCTGGCTCTTATTCTGAGCCATATCATCAAACCTCAAACTGAGGAGCAGGGTGATGAGAGCAATGGCGTCCCATCAGAGGAGGCACTAGCACGCAGTTCATCTGCCTCTACTACTGATCGCAAGGGCAAGTCTGGATTCAGTCTTTAGTGTGTAGAACAAACGATCAATCTGGTTTATGTGGAAATTCCTGAAGGTTGTGAGACAGAGTGAAGCAGAGAACAAACAGAGCCTGGCTGTCTTTGGTACTCAAAATGATTTTCAAAAAAGAATACTTTGATATATCTGACAAAAACAACAAAAGTATCGTTTCTCCAAGTAAAATTAGCTGTTATGTGTTCTTGAAACACTTTATCCATTATATTTCTTAGACACACACTTTTTCTGTCAGGCAAAACTGAAGAAGAGAATCTTTAAGAATGTTTATTGAGCGTTTGTCATCAATTGAAGCTGGTGATCAGGCAAAGGTTTGTTGTATGCTGACATCACGTGCTGGTGTCCTAATAAACTAAGTGGAAGCATAGTGCTGCCTTCGTGTGAATAAAAAGAGGTTCACGCTGTCGATCCCATTCACCTTTCCCTTTTCTTTGTTTCTTTATCACAGTCCTTATTTCATATCTGTCCTCCATGCTATTTTTTCTTCTTCACTTCATTTTCATTCTAACGCAGGTGTCATGGATTCTACACAAAAGTGTTGTTTTAGTCTGTAATGTCAGCCTTTTATGAAGAAAACCGAATAAACTGAAAATAAATGTTCTGAATCTTTAGACCTCACCTGCACGTGTTTCTTTTTGCTTTGACACTTTTTTTTTTGTCTGTAACTGTTCACTTTGGCTAGGTAGTTTAAAACTGTAATCAGTAAGCTAAATAAAGCTAAAGACTATGCTGCTAATGCTGCAATTGTAACAGTTCTAATTCTTTCATTGAATTTCTTTCTGGAAACCTTTTATGATGGATGCAATTTTCCAACATGAGTCACCCTTTTGTTTGTCAAGCTGTCCCTTCTGTTTTCTCACCAAATTCCCACATTTCTTTCAAGTGCAGTGTGTTGGAATGAAATAGCTCCTTTATTTGTATCCATATAATTGAAAAAAATACTCCATGTAAATATCAAACAGTGATAACCAGACATTTCTATATTTAAGACAAGTAAAATAGTTGTATTGTGGAAGCTTTAGGATTTAATTTTACAGCCTAAATTTTTAAAAGTATTTAAAAAAAGAACTCCACAAATGTTTGTGTTTGTGTAGAATTAAATATTTTTTCTACAGTAACCATTAATCTAGGTCCAAATAGCTACAACATTGATAACTAGGAAGTGTCCAAAGCGTGATTGTTATAACTAGAGTTCTGTCTCCCTCTTATGGTGAATATTGGAATGTTGAGTAAGATTTTTGAGAAAAGTATGAGGGCATTAGAGGATTATAGTCATTCTCAAATGCTATTTTCCAGCTTGTTGTCTAATTTTTTTTCTCCTGTGTTTTCAGATGGTGCACCATCAAAAAGAAAACCGCCCGGGGAGAACCAGATTCCTCCACACAGTCAGCAGCGTCCACCCTCTCCACTGGGACCACCTCCAGCCCTTGTTGCACAGCAGGCCGGGTCTGAAACCCAATCCAATCGGGACATTAGCCCAGCCGTGGCAGCTGCCTTGCTCCAACTCATTTCTCAGCAGGACACCGACGCTTCAGCCCTTCAACAACACAAGGACCCTTCTCCTGCTGTGGAGGCGCCCGTTCAGGGACAGCCTCCTTCAACCTGGGCTGCAGACTCACCACTTAAATCTTCTGCTGAAGCCTCAGCAGGGCTCGTGACGTCTGTTTCCAAAACTGCTGGGCAGTTCCCTAAAGACCAGGACCTCCGGTTTTCCCACGGAGCCACCCACTCACCTTCAGTCCCTTTCTGAGGCAGCCCTGTGTGTTTGGGGATGGCAACAGCCCCAAAGGGAAGATGAGAGAAAGCACAGAAGGGACATGTGATTCACTGGATCATGAGCAGATCAAATAATGCTGGACCAAAAGGAAAATGAATGTCTTTCAGAATGAGATCACGATGACAGACTTCGGTGCCTGTTGAACCCGCCGTCCTGTTGGAGAACGGGCTTGGACCTGGGGTCAGTTTATCGATTCAGTAAGCGGTTACATGTTACTCTTGCCACCCTCGAACCCTTGCACTTTTCTGTTTGATAAACTCATATGAATCAAGTTTACAAGTATCTTCCAAGTTGAGTGCCAGAGAGCAACTGTAATTACCCCCCCCCACCCCACCCCTGCAAAACAAATGATTGTCATATCTGCTGCAGTTCCCGCTAATTTACTCGTGTTTTGCAGAAAACGGTCACTGTCTGCTCTGTGGTGTCTGAACCTACCTTGAACATTACCTTAAGCTGAAATAGCGTGTCCACGCACGAAAGTATTGATTTCCCTGATAAGAACACTGGACTGTGAGGTTCCCCTTGAGAAAGTTCCACTCTGGCTACTGTGTGCCTCGTTTCTAATGCCAACAACCCTTGAATGATTTTGACAGTGAAAAAAATGTGGCTTGAGTTTCTGCTCCGGATGCAGTGGTTTATGTGAGTAGGACTATATTTTTCTTTCACCAAAAATGCTGTCTGTTTGTCTGTCTGTCAGCTGCAACACCCATCCTTTAAAACCACCCCTCTGGCATAGAACGCCTGTGTGAAGTATCAAGCATAGTCTGCTGTTTAATGCTACACAAGCTCTCATGCTAGTTAAAATATAAAGCTAGAAATAATCACATGGGGAGACTTGATCAGCTTTCCCCCCATAAGTTCAATGAGCCTCATATGTTGCCTCCCTGCCAACTTGTGCTACAAAAGCTTATTTCTTTTTGATGTAATCATTTTCTATTCAAAGAAAATGAGCACTTTAAATGGTCCGTTGTTATGTTCCTTTTTTTTTTTCTTTTTTTTTTTTTTTGCTTTGGAAAAATGGAAAGGTGTGAGAAAATAGCTTAAATTGTCTGTAAAAAGAAAATATTTTGGAATATGTTTTTTTTTTTCAGTTCAGTTTATTAAAGGAAATATGCTACCAGTTGAATTCTCTCTTCTGGCATTTGTGAATGTTTCCTGCAGTGGCCACTAGATGGTAGGCTTTCTCCCATACCGCCTCCTGGCCTGCAGTGAGCTTGAGACAAGAATCATGGGCTAATTCACTCTGAAAATATTTTCATTCTGTGTATGTTTTTTTTCTACAACTAATCAAGAAAATGTGCATCTAACAATGCTAAGAATTAATGGATTAAAAATATTGACACTGCACTGAAATTAGATATTTGTAATGATTTGTTTGAAGGAAGATTGATTGTTTGCAAGTATATTAAGCTCAGTTTAGTGTGTGCTGTCTATAACGGTTTATTTTTCACTGTGATGTAAAATGCTCTTGCTCTGAAATGCATTAAGCTCATTCATGTCTTGATTCCTTTACCAGTTGTGTTGATCTCTTTATGAAGATGTTGACAGGCAGACAAGGATCGTAAAGCCCAGCTCGGCGAAGACAGAAGCATGTGGTACGCCTGTGCTTGTGTGTGCACACGTGCGCGTTACAATTGATCTCGCGCATACCCAGTCCAGCCCCTCACTTGGCAGGCTTGCAGAGCTACTTACCCCTCTGGCCTATCAAGCAGCTGAGCCTTCTGGGTGCGAGATCCTCTCTGAGTGGCAGCAGTGGGAGCCTCACCTGCCTTTCAACGCAGGCCCAGTGAGATTGTCTGCATCTGTGTGTACGTGTGTGTTTCTGTCTGATGCGTTTGTCCAGCAGGACGCCAAATAATGGTGAATGTGCCCACAGGGAGTTTCCATAGAAGAGGTTGTGGGTGATGCCGGTGCCAAGTCGCAGAGTCCAGACGCATAAATCAGAGCTGAAGACCAAAGAGAGGGAGGTGTGCAAGATGGTGCCATCAATCAGAGCGATACCTTCTGTGGAATGCCCATAAATGTGCCATGCTGCCCGTCTGAAACAGGTATTCTGGCATGATGAGCTAAGGCACCATTCAAAATGGAGCATCTAGTGTTCCATGGTATGGTGTACCGCCCTTTCTATAGAGTTTTTGACTACTAGCTATTATTATTATTATTATTATTATTATTATTATTATTATTATTATTATTATTATTATTATTATTATTATTATTATTATTATTATTATCATTATTATTATCATTATTATTATTATTATTATTGGTGAAATGTATTCAAGCTAAGCTCTGTATTATCAGAAAATGCACAGATCCACAAATCTGGAATCTAAATCAGTCTTTCAGCAACTAACTACAAACACAGATGTTTGTTGAAGCAGTCGTAACTGGTACTCTTCAATCATGGTTGAAGGACCGTAACTTTTTAAATGATTCTGGGCAGAGATGGCTGGTTTCTGACTTGACATATTGAAGCGTCAGTATTTGCTTCTGTGAATGAGGCTCATCATACACACCGTTTCTCCAGGATCACATTTTACACGCTGCTGTTAGAGCTGTGAAAGGAGACGGTGACCTTTCAGATGATGCTTGAGAGCTACTTTCTTGGGCATCAAGTTTGTAAGGCTGCCTGGTCTGTTTTCTGTCTCAACTGGTGCTACGTTTGGATTTGGCAGAAAGCTCAGTCACAATGGATAAAAGAAAAGGAGAGGTCAAAAGAAGAGGGAGGATGAGATTGATGGATGGGAGGGAAGGAGAGTTGCCATAAATTCACTACCTTTTATCACTTGAAATATTAGTAAAAGGGTCCAGACTAAAGTAATTTTGCTCACAATACCTGCTTTCAAAGCAATAATCAGGATGCAGATGTGTTAGAGGTCTTTTGAATAGTACCGTCTTCAGGATCATTTCCTTCCATCAAACCTCTCTTTAGGCTCCATCTTTATTAGCGTGGTATTTGATTGAATCATCCCAGCAGTGATCTATGCTTTATTGATGCTATAACACCAGCTCCATTCTTTTACAGAATGCTGTCACGCGCAAACATTATTATTATCATCATTATCATGTGTGTTTCAGTAGTCGATAATAAGACGAGCCGCACATAAAGCTTTTTGGGAGGCGAGAAGAGACAGATGTGTGCTTACTTTTTATGTGACAATAAATTCTGCACAAGTATTTGATTATATGCCCTATATAAAAAGTAATAAAAAAAAAATCAAATTGACATTATTTCAAAAAACCTTTTTTGACCTTTCATATAGTGAACTCCAAATCCCCAAAGACATCTGCAAGATGCTTCATTTGGGACCAGAAAGGCTCTGCAGCATCATAAAAGCGTTGCCCCTCAGTCTGTAGATGCTACCTCTTTAAGGGCAGAGGGGCTGCTGGGAAAGTAGAAAGCGAGGGTGGTGGCAAAGGAGGAGGAGGTTGTGGTGGGTGATGGTGGATGTGCGTGAGTTCGTGCTTGCGCCTGGGAGGGTTGGGGGGGTAGAGATGGGCCCTGCAGGACCGTTTGTGCCGAAGCTCATTTGTGCAGCGACACTTAATTGGCTACAACAATTAATTAATGTGTTGGAAAGTTGGCACAAAAAGTTCATTTAAGAGGGTTTTAATAAGCAATTAGAGGAAAAGCAGTGAAGAGGGGGAATTACTGGAGAGGAAAGAGAAAAGCAGGGAATGTCTGGCTACTGGAAGTGTGTGTGTGTGTGTGTGTGTGTGTGTGTGTGTGTGTGTGTGCTCTGTAGCTGTACGGCTGTAGTGTTTGATCCTTGCGTTTTAAGGAGCTGAGAAACGCTTAGACATCATTAGAACACCATTATATCTCCTGCTGAAGCTCTAATGCCGTTCAAAAGTGGAGATGGAGCTCATGGCCCTATATTGTAAACACATCCACCCCGGTAGCCCCCAGTGCCCCTCCCTTCCCTGCCTCTTGTCCCAGTGCCCAGTGTAAAATATCGCATGACTAATGAGCAGAGCAGGTTGAAATCCTGGAGATGTCCTTGGAAGACGAATGCATTTTCAGCAGAATAATTAACTTAATTAACAAATTCACATGCATATTCATCAGCCCATTAATGTCTGCTCCGTGCTGCTTGATGAGCAACGCAATAATAACCGTTTAATTTGCATATTTGCATTCACACTCACACCTTTAATTCTAAAAATGACATGAGTGTTGAAAACTCAAAAGACAAACCAGACACTTCACGCTGTGTCCCGGGCACGCCTCACCTGCAGCTCCCGTGCAGCTGCATGCACATCTCCGGAGTGTGTTTCCATTCTTGCTGCCAGCCTAACTTTAGCGAGATGAGAAGTGTGTGTGTGTGTGTAGCAAACTCTTTCTGCACCCCCAGCCTCTTTCCAAACACCACTGCATCTCTCCCTCCCTCCTTCCTTTCTTACTGCTCCATACCCGTTCTCCTTCCTGTTTTCATCTCTCCCTCGTCTTATTTATTCATCTCTCAAATGAAGATTTGTCTTTTATTTATTTATTTCTGGCTTTTGAAGTTTGGCTCATCTGCCTGTCGTCGTGTGTGTGTGTGTGTTTTGCTGCAGAACTTGTATCTGTGCGGCTGCCTCCGTGAGCACCGCTGACAGATAATTCTGGCTTGAACGTAAAGGAGCTTCTAACAGGCAAAATGAAAAATAGATGTCTAATCTTCTCTCACTTCATTTCATCTTTTTAAGACCCGATCGTGTATGTGTTTGTCTGTCAGCGTTGAAATGCGTTTGTCTTGAGGTGAGTCTGTTTCTTGGGAGACTGGAAACATCCCAAGCTTTCATCGCTACATGTTTGTTTGCATTAATCTGTGTTTGATTCAGCTTGTACTGGGACAGTGGTGTCTCCTGTATATTTGTCTCTCCAATATTTCAAATGACATTGATGTGAAAATGGAAAGTGTAAGTTACATTTAAACCAGACATGGGTGGCTATGTGGGTCTCTTTCATTGTCAGCTTCTGTGTGTGTGTGTGTGTGTGTGTGTGCGTGCGTGTGCGCGCTCTGCCAGCTTGTGCTCAGACAGCAGCAGTTTTGCAGAGCGAAAATTAAAAGAAGGGAGAGATGCCAAGTGAGTCCCAGGAGACCGATAGATGGGACAGAGGGAGAAGAAAAGGGAAATAAAAAGGAGTTCACACACTCATCCACACACACACATGCACGCACACATCACACACATCAAACCCTTTATTACTTACATCATGTTGTTTTATCACAGTTATAGAAATACGTTCTCTTAATCTATCTATTGTGTGATTGAAAATCCCTTCAAACCACAGAAATATCCTCTCCCAAGATTCAGAACCGTGCAAAGATCAAGGTAGCGCACAAACAGCCTCAGCAGAGCATGCATATATGCAAGCAGACAGATGCACACACTCGTGCATGCAAACGCACAAAACTTTAGATAGATCTCTCAGGTTTTTTTTCTCTGACTCCATGACCACTTTCTCCCCCTCCCTCCCCTTGTCCCTGTCTCTCTCCCTCTCAGCCTGGTGAGGTGACACCCTGTGTACAGTGTGACACTGCTGTCACCTCCCACTCTCTGCATCACACCTCTGCCCCCTGCTGGGCCAGTCCTGTCACGGCACCCAGGCGCCCAGCTAGTCTCTCCTCCTCCGCTGGCATGAAAACCAGTCGTGGGATACATAACTTTCCTTTGATTCACTCATTCAGTTTAATGCATATGCAGCTGTGTTTTCCCTCTTCCTTTCTCTTTTCGTATGTACAGGAATTCCTGAGGGTTCAGAGACTCATTTTCTGTTGTACTAGCAAAAAATGATGAAAACGTTTCATTTAATCATTTATAAAAGGTCACATTATAATGACTCTCCTTCTCACATATTTGAATCTCCTCAATTGAAAGCAGAGGATCATTCAAATACAATTTTTTTCCCCCACATTACCTTGACTCAACTTTGCAAGGCCAAAAAAAGGAATGCAGGACTCTGTGTGATGAGCAGAGTTATACCAGATAAGGATGTCACGGCTTTGTTTTTGCCCTCCGCTAGGTCGTGATACCTGCGCATCTCTTAACCTTCTGCTAGTGTCCGGCCAGGCCTGTGGCAAGGGATGGAGCGATTGAGATATAGAGCATTAGTTGGTGTCAGGAGTAAATTAGAGGTTAGATCTGTTTTCTAATCAGAGCACAAGCACCGTGTTAGAGGAATTAGGGCGACAGCTGCTGGGAGCTTTTTATTCCTCTCTCTCTGAGCCAGAGACAGGCAGAACCCAGCTCAGGGACCACCTCTTTACCACAGCCACCTGTCAACACCGGTATGTGTGTGTGTGTGTGTGTGTGTGTGTGTGTGTGTGTGTGTGTGTGTGTGTGTGTGTGTGTGTGTGTGTGTGTGTGTGTGTGTGTGTGTGTGCGCGCGCGTGTGCACATGCATGTTTCCCTCCCCCAACGAAATGCTCACTCACATGCATGTGAGAACACATATATGACCCTGCAAGCATGCACTCATGCTTGCACACAGACACACAAACACCGTCTGGCACGATGACCTCCCTCCATCTCTGAAATTAATGACAGCGCAGGCTCCGTGCGCACGCAGCCATTTGCGATGTGCTTATGTTGAGTGTTAAAGGCCCTTATGAGATATCAAATCTAGATAAGGTGGAGCTGTGGGCGGCCTTGCATATGTCTATTTACTGCCACCCAAATCCTCGATTCTCCACCGTGCAAAAACCTGGGGAAAAAAAAGAATCTTGTCATTTCAATCTGTAGAGCGAATGAAAGAATGAATCTGTTTAAAAAACCACAGGGGCACTTAAACACTTTCTATAAGTCCAAGAAGAAAGAACTTGTTTTTTTCTCTGATCGTGTAAAAGGGGTGATGTTTTTAAGGGGAAACGATGACACCAGAGATGAATATATGAATATCGTGATCTGCTGAAAAGAGATTTGTTGTGGGAAGAACTGTAGGAGGGCGCGAGGTGTAGGAGGTGGCATCAAGATGTCACACACTTGCCTCGGAAATATCACTTATTTCTTTCGCATCATCTTAATTCATGGCGTGTAAGTGTTCAGGTGATGTGGGGTTTTTCAAGCTGCGCAGCTAAAAGTCTGACATCTCCGCTCCGAACGCTCCGCATTCATCCTCAGTGAAACTGTTCTCCATCTCCTCCGTCCTGCATTCTTCTCATCAGAGTATTTTTAATTCAATGACAGTTTGAGCTTTGAGCCAATCTGCTGTATGAGAGATTCAGTAGCGAGCCGGCCAAATCATTTTCAGCATCTAAGCAAAAATATCATCACACCCACTACTATTACCTCGCACTAAAATAACCTAAAGTCCTCTATTCTGCTTATAACACTACCACACACAAACACACACACACACACATACACACACACACATGCACAATTGCAAAGGGTGCTGCGTGAAAATTCTGGAAGTAGAAGTAGGATTTTTTACAACATCTCTCTTCCTAACTTCAATCTGGTGGCAGTCTTTGGGCTTTGAATGCTAATTTTGTACTGGCTGAAGTCTAATAGGGAAACACGAGCACACACATTCAGTCCTCTCACTCTTGCACATCCCACACATGTGCGCTGCCACACAGTGTCATAAATAGACAGGCAGTGCCAATCCGAGGCCTGGACGGGAGCCAGGTCTGCAGCAGCTCACTAGTTAAATTATTAACACCAACTGGGAGAGAGACAAAGAGAAGAGGGGATCAGGCAGTTCAGCAGAGAGGAGATCTGCAGAGGAAAAACAGGAGAACAGGGCAGACATCAGAGGGACTGTGGAGGTTAGCTGTGGGGGGGGGTGTTTGACGAAAGAAGGAAAAGATAACCTCAATGTTGGGTGTAAGAACGGCTTCTGAAAAGAGGATTTGCTTTTAGAAAATAAGACTTGTAAGTGAGAGGATTGAGGACAGGTTGATTCTGAGGTTTTTCTGTTTAGCTTTTCACAAACGACAGTGGAATACTAAGTGTGTGTGTGTGTGTGTGTGTGTGTGTGTGTGTGTGTGTGTGTGTGTGTGTGTGTGTGTGTGTGTGTGTTGGTCTATGAATTTGGTAGCAGAGTGAGGGGCGGGGAAGAGAGATGGAGCGAGATCTGGGGATGTTGGTTCTGATCCAGAGAGTTAATGTTGCGCTCATTGATGGATAGAGTGCCAGCCACGAGGCTCCATCCTCACATAAGATGGATTGAACACACCCTCTTCCTCTGTCTCATATGTTCCTGTTTTAGCTTGATTTGTCTCGTCTTATTTCCCCCTAATTTTCAAAGTTAAATGGGAGAACTCTGCCACGGAGCCAACATCCAGAGCAGCAGGAGCACGTGTGCGTGCGCCTTCTGTGGAGCAGCTTTAACGATTTGCCCTCGCATAATTTCCAACTCTGCGTATGTGTTAAACACAAATACAACCTTCCTCAGCCTCCCCTGTGACCCTCATTTGGTATACGTTGCGGTTAAAGCGGATGGATGGACGGATTGTAACTAATAGCTGGAATGAAGAACTGCAGTAGGCAGCGTTGCGGTTGTTAGCAGATTCCTCACAGTATCTGCGTGGGTTTTTCTCTGGCATCCTCCCACAGCGCGTGTATGCTTCCTAGCCTGATTGGTGACCTGCGGTCCGCTGCCAGGAGTACCTTGAAAAATAAATTTGTAGCTACATCTCTAATACACCTGTGTGATCCATATGCTGTTGAGAAGACCAAGATGGATTTCCTCCACCCGGACTAGGTTGTTTTCCGACATTTATGGTTCTGAAAATGCAAACGTGTTGTCTGCCTGCACGCACACAACTGCTTGCTCAGTTAGAAAGTAAAAGTAAAAAGCAGTATGATGTGATTTATAGTTGTAGTTTAGAGTTGTTTTTATTTACACAGGGAAGTAAATCTTGAGTATCATTTTTTTTTCCTGGCGGGTGCATGGTGGTGGGGGGGGGGGGG
>BJFM01001641.1:110242-123978 GCA_016586285.1 Arothron firmamentum
AGAGAGAGAGAGAGAGAGAGAGAGAGAGAGAGAGAGGAGGTTGAGGTGGTGGTGAGGAGGAGGGCTTCGCCATCTGTCACCACGCTAGAGCTCACACAGCCAGAAAAAAGGAGGAAAAGGAGGAGAGAGGGAGAAAATAAAATGGTGGAACAACAGATCTCATCATAGTTGACCCGTGCTGCTGTTTCAAGGAATGAATTCCATCTTCTTCTTTTTTTAAATCAAACCTGCAAATCTTTGTCATTAATCTATCTAGTCCAGCCTTGGAGACCCAGACACACGCTGCAGCAGCCACCAGGAGGTTATAGGCATCTTAAGTATGTTAAGTATAACAAGCATCAGCATATGGCTACCAACAGAGTTGTTATAGATTTCTCCATAATGTCCACAGGATGTGTAAGCAGTGAAGAGGCTCACTTAATCAACTTGTGCTTTAGAATCATGTTTATGCAAATAATCAATATCTTTCTTTAGATGTCTCCATTATTATTTTAATTTAAATATGCTCTAATGCAATATTAGATGGAACTTATATCAACTAACCACTCAGACACGAGCACAGTCCACATGCACACAACATAAATGTAGTATTATACTTTTAAATTTGGCTAATGAGCAGTTTTGGCAAGTGGGTTGTCTGCGCCGACGTTGTGCACAAGAGTCAGAACAAATCACAACTGGTTTTGGTTGTCCTTGTGCTGAATAAATTGAAGCATAATTTGATCCAATTAGGTAAATAAATAAACAATATGCCTTCTGTTCCACAGCCTTAATGCAGTGATAATGCATCCCCATCCCCCTACCCATTTTCTATTTCTGAACCAAAGATATGAAAGCAGGTAAATTGTGTAACTCAACACTGTTTACTCACGTATGATTTGCTAAAGAGTTAGAGGGAAAGATCAAATGCGTACTAGTTGCTGTCTCTGAATGTGTGAGGTTTGCCAGCTATGCTGCTGGTGTTCAGCTCAACAAGGAAAAGGAGCCCGCGGGGGCAGACGCCAGAGAGGGGCAGAGAGACGCATGAGCGCGATGAGAGAGAGAGACCCAGGTGTGCCAAACCACGAGGGATAAATGAAACAATGAGGAGGAAGGAGGCAGATGATAAAGAGATGGTGCTGGTAGGTCCTGGCAGCACGGTGCTGTATTAAAATGCGTGTTATATACTGGTATAACTCTTTTGTAGTAGAGAGAAAAGACTCTTCATCTGTGACACAATTCGCTTTGTTGGTGCGGAGCTGAGATCTCTCTATTGAGCAGACAGAGATGGAGTTAATGTTGCATAAATGAGCTCCATGACCACCAAGTCCAACCTGGCACAAAGACCGCTGCACGGAGGGAGCAGGGAAGGTGGCTGATAGCAGCGTCGTGTCCTTGGAACGAGATCACGTCTCCATCTCTGCAGCAGACACAGCTGAAGCACTTTTGGGGGGGCGGCGGGGTCATCCCTGGGGTCACCAGCAGTGCGACAGCTGTGGTTAGGGAGCCGTGATGCCTCACATTCACTAATGTGTCCCTTCCCTTCTGGGATGAGGAGATGGCGACCTGGCACCCCACCAAACCATTGTGGGAGGATTTTGAAGGTGTGTATTGTTGTGTGTATGTGTGCAGGGGATTTGGGGGGCATCTAACATCACAGCCAATCTACTGGGTCCCTTTTTCTGGGAGAGAAAGGTTAAGGGCTTTTCTCAACAAGTCCCAGACAACCTCCAGCTTACCTTGCCAAAATAAATGCTAAATGTCAACAGTGTGGCTTTTTGCCCGGCGCGGGGCTCAAAGCAACCGCAATCAGGGCTGGTTTGTTCTGCTCCAGACATGCCAGAATAGAGGTTGTTTGGAATTACGATGTTTTATATTTTGCATTCTGTTTGCATAAGATTACTGTGAAGTACAGGCCACCTGCTGTGTGTTTTAAACACTAAATTCATGTAGTCATATAACCAAATTCCTTCCTGTTTAAGAATCTGAATTCTTCAGTCTTTCTTTTACCTCTAAATGACACCTTTATCTTTTCAAAGTTTGCAAGCCACACCCGCACACCTCTTTGTCATTTTGATTTTTTTTACTGCCAAACATGCAAGGTGATGACCTGCACTTCACTTGTCTTTGTAGGCAAAGTGCAAACTTGTCCTTTTACACACACACACACACACACACACACACACACACACACACACACACACACACACACACACACACACACACACACACACACACACACACACGCACACACACACAAACGCACGCGCCAGACACTCAGACCCCATCTGCACTCTCCTCTCTCCAGCCTCCTAATTGCATATGCACAAATGCAAATGCATATTAATTAATTACTTGACTAATTAGTGCAGTGGTATTTTAGAGCGATAAATCAAGTGGAGATGGGGCCGAGGACAGAGGGGCACGAGGAGGAGTTGCGTGGAGCATCGACAATGAACCCACACCAGAGGATGTGCTCCTATTGTCAACCAATGAGGACGGGCACAGTGGAGCTTCTGAAGGGAAGCGTTTGTTAAAGAGTCGGAGGGCCAGGTGAGAGGAAGGAGGAGAAGAAACTCCAGATGAGCATGAGATATTTGACCTCTGCTCTGCCAGCTGTGTTTCTTCCTGAAAATGTGCCATGTCTGGATTCTCAATTCACATATTTTCACAAAGGAGGATCCACCAGCTACATACTGTGATACACGTTTACACTGATATCGTAAACCTCGTACAATAGATCAATGAACTTAACAGTTGGCATCATTTGCGCAGTGATACTGATGTGATAATTGTGGCATCTGTGATTGGGAGGTGAAAATTTCTGGCAGCCACTGTGTGTTGTGTATCTGCGTGCGAGATTCTGGTGTATGCGTATGTGATTGTGTGTGTGTGTGTGTGTGTGCTTGTGCCTAGGTGTGCCAGGCCCCCACCATAGGTGCCCATGGAGATCTCCTGACTGAAATATTCATTCTTGTTTGCTTGCCCAGAGAATGTGGCTGTAATTGCAGCATCAGAGGGCCCCTCCTCTCCCTCTCCTCGGATTCGGCTGCCAAATAGAAAAACCTCATCTAGGAATCAGATTCCTGTCTCAGTTGAGTGTGTATTACCTGAGTGTGCACTTGTGTTTCATTTGCACTTCCTGTGATCAACCTGAAAAAGTTAAGATCATCATCATTTAAATTCCCTACGTGCTAAGTTTTACTTCACCTTTCCTTCAGGCCTCAATAATACTGCTGGATCATTGCTGATCTCCTGGTCTAACCGCACGTTTGTGTCAGTTTGTCTGTCCACCTGTCGGTCCTCAGGGCATATTTGAAGCTCTAGAATTTTTTATCAGTTCCCATGCCAGTCCAAGCCATTCCTGGCCAAGCCAAACCATCTTGTGGGATTTTTGGCTTTTAATTACAGTAAAAGAGGATTAATTGTGGCAATGGAAACAAGGGGCCATGCATTATTGATGCTATGAGTGAAGGGCTGGAGGGGGTAGAGGGTGCTAATTAAATCACTGCCGGACTGCCTTGTCCTACTCTCCTGCTCCACCATGTCTTCCACCTTCTACATCCCCAAAAGCCCGTGCCACATCGATCCTTACACACCCACGCATATTCCTACTTCATTCATACCTGTTATCATTATAATGTCTGTGTTTGTGTGTCTATATTTTGGAGCTTTCAAATCCAGTTTACAAAATCTTTTCTCAAAGATACTCAAAGATACAATAGAAGCTCTGCCTTCTATTGCATGTTTGTTTACGCTGACACCCCCCCCCCCCCCACCCCCACCCCCCAGTCATCTCATGCAAATTTCAATGGCCACTAGAGAAACTCTGCGTCCTGCAGAGGCTTTTCTGCAGCAAATTTTGTATAATGGCGCCATCTGCTGGCTACTTAAGGAATCACCACGACATAAAAACAATCGTGGAAAAAATGGAGCAGCACTACGTCACAAAACCAAGCATTAATTTAACACAATTTGGAAAAATAATGTTTCCTGTTCATGATAGAATGTTATTGATCAAGGTAAAGATACATCTTGTGTCATCTGCTACTCTAAATATAAAAACAGAGATTTTGAAATGATCTTAGATTTAGAACAGCTAGTTGTCTCTCAGTGGTGTGTAGCAGCCAGTACTGTAATAACGCAATACCTGCTAATAACATCAGATTCTCATCTACTTTATTTTCCCCATCTCTCCCATCTTTCATCTTGTTATTCCCAGGATTCCCTCTCCGGACATTCTCAGGGATTATCTCATCATTAATCTTGTATGTTATTCCAGCACATTCCAGATGGAAAATGGCTCCCTGGCATCTGACACTGCAGTGATAACAAGTGCAGGAGATAATCCCTTTTTTCTATCCTCTTGTAGCGCCCCAGTTAATCAGACTACTCTGATCCAATTTCCAACCCAATTTGTCCAGTATTTATTTTCATATTACAAGTAATACTATTTGAAAAATGTGTAGTTACTTGAGCAGGCAGTTAGTGCAGTTCAGCTCTTCACCATCATGCTGTGCAGCTGACGGTTATTAGAGGTTAGCAGGCGGGCCAAGTCCTCTGAAGTGTTTGCATATGACTTCTCATTCATAATGTAATATATATATTATGTAACCGGATCAATGGTCATGACGGACAAGTCAAGAGAGGTGCTGACAGGGAGAGGGCCGCTCTCTGGGCCCCTCTGAGGACACCTGCTTTAGTGGTACAAAGCCTGTTTATAATCCTGATTAATGGAATGTTCTACAATGATTTTTTTTTTTTTTTGTACATGAATTCTACCGCATCTGCTCATTAGTGCAACAATGAGCACACTGTCACAATATATCAGCAATAATATTGCATGGCCTATTTAAAAACGTTTTAATAAATGTGTTCTTGCATGTAATAATCTAATGCAGAGAGTGCAGTGGTCTTAAAGGACATAACACTTTAAGACTAAGTGTTAAGTCTAAGTCAGCAGAGTGAGGGTTTTTTTTTATCAGTTCTCACTCTGCTGACTGTCACATGCCAAGTTTGGCAAGATAAAACTCAATGTGTTTTTGGAACTCTCGTCTTCCGTAGTTCACAATTTCTTAGTCAGAAAGATTCCTCTTCCGGAGAAAATTATGATTCGCTTTGGAGATTAAATACCTAATTTATGGGACTCTGAGATCACAGCTAATCTTTGTTTCATATTTGCTATCCAGCTCTCGTGCTTCCTTGCGCTATATATTCAACTTCTTCGTGTTTTTTCCCCCCACACTTTGTTCTTCATTTGTCCTCCTGATCTGGGTCACGTCGATTAATTATAACATAAACTCTTTCTAGAGCTGTGCAAAGTACATTGAAAATACTGAGGTACTTTGACACATTATAGTACTAAATAAAACTGTATAAACAATAATTGAAAACATAGGTAGCATATAAGTATAGAATTACTTTATGCATCTGGGTTCAGGATTGTTTTAAACACATAAAAGCTTAGCGCCTATTCTATACCAAGTTTTATAAGGATGTGTAATAATAAGATGCTTACACCTTCAGGTGTACAAGTGGGTGTTTACTGACCCAGACAAACCTTTCCAAAAACACACAGCTTCCAGCCCCACCTCAGAAAACAAGTTAGATGCAGTTAGTATTTATAGACAGGGATATAAAGAGTGTTTATTGAGTTTCTAGTTTAAAGAGCAGCAGGTACACATGGACCCTCTTTCACCTTTCTGCACATCAATTCCCTCCAGTCACCACATTCATCATCATCATCATCATCATCTTTGTCATCTTCATCCTCCTGCTACTCAGCCGATGCCAAAGCTCAACTTTGCCTTTGGGCCAAATCCATTTCTCTTCACTGTCCAAATCCCTCAAACATGTGACTGAAGCAGCAAGGGCTCTTAAAATAACGCTGGGGCTGCTCCCATCCTACCTCTGCACCGTGACCTGTCTATATATTACCATTAAAGGTCCCAAGTTTTAATTTATTCTTGCCTTGTTATTCTATTTTGCATGCAGCTTATTAAACATTTTGTAGCTACAATAGGATTTGGTAGCTAGTGGATGAAGGGTTTTTCACTGAAGATTAGTCACAATGTCACATAAGAGTCCAACCTAATAAATCAATAATGTTAGTTGCATGGGATTAACCGCCCCTAGTGTCCAGCCCCCCTCGACACAAACTCCCACATCACTCCTGTTGTTCATCCCTCCCTCCCTCCCTCTGCATAAATCTCTGCCAAAGAGGCTCAGCTGATGTGATGAGATTACTTTTTTTCTGATAACAGAATCGACATCAGCCCGCAGATAGACGGGAAAAATACCCCCAACGCACGCCTCCTCTCCAGGCTCACCACTCCTCCTTTCACCATGACCACTCCTTCTTTTCAGACAGGCCTCTCCTCCACGCTCTGCCCACCCATCTCTCTCTCCCACCACCAGAGACCCACACACACTTGCTTCATTTACTCCAGCTGCTCTAGTTGTGAGGGAGGGGAGAAAAAGGGAGAACAGGGGCACATGCTGAATATTTCCAACAGCTGGAGCAGAAAAGAGGAAAAGAAGTTTCGTTTCTTCTACAAGGGTGAGAGTGAGGCAGATAGAGAGAGAGAGAGAGGACAGGAGTTTAGGAGTGAGGCCATCAGCAGTGGAGGATCATCCAGGGGGGTTAAAGTGATCTTTGCCGGTGACCTATCCTTCCCACCGGGAGTCAGACTCCTCAGGATCCAGAGACATGGATGCTTCTGTGCCAACCCAGGTGGAAGTGGAGCCCAAGGAGAGAAAGAAGATTCAATTTGCCGTCCCGTCTTCTGCACCCACCAACCTGGACCCCCGGCAAGTGGAGATGGTGAGCAGGTGGTTGACGCGATACGTCTGGGTCTGTGGGGATGATGGTTTAAACGCGGTTTTTGGAGGTTTTGTCGCGTTTCATCTCCTGCTCAACACTTTAAGTGTGACGTGAAAACAGAAACCAGCTCACATGTCCAACAAGTCTTGACATTGTGTAGCTGCTACAGTTATTTGTAACTTTTTAAAACCTTGTCTTTTTCCCCCCTCTTACTCTCTGTCCAGCGTCTGGTAGGTGGTGCAGCCATGGCTCCTTTTGTTCTCAGGACACCAAATGTCACCTTCTTTTTAATGAGTTCTATTTTTATTTAATTCTTGCTTCCAATGCAAACAAACCTATTCTAGAGCAGAAGAATCTGGGCTGAGGTGCTGGGTGCTGAGGTAGATCGAGGTCAATGGCTCGTCCCTCCTGAGGAGGGCTGAAGTTAGATGATGGGAAAGCTAGAAAACAGCGTGGTGGGAAACCGTTTTTATTGCTGTCGTGAAAGTCATCAGCTTGCTTCGTTTTGTTATTGGACGAGAGAACCTGAACCACCACTTCAAATTAAAGTGTTTTTTCCTCTGACTGTTGTTTATTACCTCTGACCTCTCTCACATTTTCCTCTGTTCCTCATGCACTCTGGTCACACTCCAGCCTCTAGAGTCCTTTCCAAGAAATCACAGGATATCAATCTACCATATGTGAGCTTCTCCTTCCTTCCGTTTTGGGGGAAAGGTTATTACTCAATCACCTTATGGTCAAACAGTGAACAGCTATATTTAGTCCTCCTGAAGCAGGGGCACTGTGGCCTTTACCTACAGTTATTTTAGGTGTGGTGAAGCTTTTGGTTCAGCAAAATGGCTCCTGGTTTCTGTCCAAAGACAGAATGAACAAGTTTCATGAGTAGGATGAATAGAAATCCTTAGGTTGGTTGAGGACAGATGAGTGGAATCTGTTTTGAACCCAAGCGGAGCATGGGAGACTGTTAATGGTAAGATGTTTGTGTGTTTTAAAGCAGATAGCATCGACCCAAAGCTGAAAGGAGTGTGCAGGGACATGCGGGCGGTCAGGGGTAACAGCAAATGCACTCCATTCATTCCCTTACCCTCCCATAAAAATGACTGTCGCCAACAAGACTGTTTACTGGTGATTTACAATGGCTTTCTTTTCAACGCGTTATGCATTTCTGGCATTTAAACCCCAAAAATGCTAACTAGCCTGAACTGATTTTGTCACCATGGCGACAACCCCCGCAACTATGTCACTGAGGGCTCTCCCACAGACGGCTTCTGAAAGGTCAACTTTAATGGGCGGTAGTGGCTGTCTGATAGGTTTACATTGATGCAGTTACATGTCCTTCGATACGTAACAATGCACTTTGATATGATGCAGCGATGCGCTAATGTGAGAGATGCTTTTACACCACCCACACAGAGAAATATTGTGCATTTACAGGAAAACACAGATTTTTTTTTTTTTTAACAGTATAAGCCTTAGAATTACCCTCATAGGGTATTTATGTTTACTCTGAAGGTAAAGAAAATGTCCAAATCGATTCCTCTGACCCACCAAGAATCAGAATCGTAATCCACATAACAGAAGCCCACAGACTCTGAGTTACTCATGAGCGATGAAGTGCAACAGTAGGTTTGTTGTGTCCTTGATTCACTCAACGTCTGCAGAGCTGCAAAAAGTAGACGTGTTGGCAGCTTCTTTGGTCATTTCCCCCAGTCTAACCCTCATCCTCCGCAGTCCATGTTAAACTTTGAAAAGCAGTGACCTTTGATGCAATGTGTATTTGTGGCTAAACATTAGCCGTCTGAGGGACTGTCAACATGCACTCTCCAAAAGATCATCTTGATGGCTGACGAACATCCCTCTTGGGGCTGGACAGGAGGGTGTGAGAGAGAAAGAAATGTGATTTAAATGTAGAAAATAAGCTGGCTTCTGGCTTTCTTTAAAAAAATACCTGGAATCCGTAGGTTAAGGTTAGAATCTGTGCTCAATCTTTTTGCACATTTTAACCTTCTCCATTAAATGTGACTCAGTTTACCCAATGGCACATTCAGCTTCTTGAAAGTGGAACTATTTATCTTAATGTCAAGGTTGTTCTGCCAGGACAGCTACTTTGTACCTTTTTTTTTTTTTTAAAGCATAAATCACCTTCCTGGAACCAGCGGTTTATAATTTAAGTGTGGACACTATCAAAGGCTCTCCATGTTCTCGGGGCTGAAAATGAGTTCATTCTTTCCTGTTGTTGACAAAATCTGTGGTTTGATTAGTCAGTGAGCACAGAGAGAAGTTTCATACATCACTTTCATACAAGGATTTCTAACAGTTTTTGTAGCAGTGGAGGTTTTGTTTACCAGAGCATGCTAATTTATCCACTCTGCTATACATCAATGTCAAAACTTAGCAGTTTTTATGATAATATCAAGTGACTAATTCGCTGGCTCCTGTGCATTGGTCAGTGTGTAATGTGTACACACTGAAAACATAAATAACGGCCGTGGGTTTATTTCTTTGTTGGCAGTGTACACAGTGAGCTGAAATGGGCCTGAGTTCTGGCACCGCTGCAGCGTCAAACCCTTGTCTTGGACGTTTTGTCGTCATTGCTGTCGTGACCTCACGGGCACTGGCTCAAGTTTTAGTCAGACTTAAAATGGTTTCCATCAGGGCAGCGCAGCTCCCCCCCCCCAGTGTGCATACGTTCCTGTCCAAACAGGCTGCCGCACCGCACAGTTTAACCTTGGCCATAGCCACAACATCAGCAATCATATCTGCGATGAGAGCAGAGGAAGAGGATTAAGGCAGCAGATCACAGCGCAGCGCAGAGGATAAGTGCTGGCCAGGATCTGGAGCCGACTTGACACCAGATGTCCTCAAACGTTAAAGCAAAGCAGCATCCATCCGAAGCTTTCGGCTGCTTTCCTGCCTGCTGATTTCCCTTAAGCGTCTTTCTTTCCCTCCAGGTCGGCGCAGGTATGCAGAAAGGTGCTCTGACTCCAAAACAAATGAGATCAGGCTGCACCCCTGTTTCATCAACACAGCAAAGACGTGGGTTTATTACCTCCGCCAAGGATGGCTGGCGTTTATCTGTCTTGAACGGATTTTCATGAAATGTTCACGAAAGGTTGATAATGGGCCAAGGAGCAGATGATTGAAATTAATGAAAGCAATTAAACAAATACAGAATCAAGGCCACAGGGCTTTGATCATGAAGCAACCTGCTATGTTACGTAACCTTGTGTTCCTACTGTCTAGCAGCCCCCAACCTTTTTTGCGCCACGGACCAGTTTAATGTCAGTATTTTCAGGGACCGGCCTTTAAGGTGTAAATATAACAAAAGAACATGATATGACTGGCATGAAAACTGTGATATTTTCTAAATATAATAATAAAAACACGTCAATAGTGTGCCATAGACGGATATAACGAAGAGAATCCTGTAATTTTTCAGAATAGATCGTTCAGTGTCAGATCATAAATAAAACAATGTAATTTAATTTAATTTAAGTAAGTTAATTATTCTTTCTGTGCAGCCTGATACCAAATGACCCAAGGACTGGTACTGGTCCACGGCCCGCGGGTTGGGGACTGCTGTACTATACTACTGCTACTGGTTAACTTGTACAGTTATTACCTCTGCTGAGGAGGTTATGTTTGTTTGTTTGTCAGTGAGTAAAATAACTGGAATCGTTCTGGACAAACTTGAATGAAATTTTCAGGAAACATTGCTAATGGGACAAACAGAAGATTACATTTTGCTGATGCTCCAGATTACCGTTCACAATATGTAGAGAACTGAGCTCCTTGGGCAGAGCTCTCTGAGTTCTATGCTAGTGTTTTTGCTCTAATCTCTGCTTTTCACCTCAGCTGTTGAGACATCTTTTTCATGTTGATCGACCTGCAGCTTATTGACCCCGCGCTGACGCAAACTTCTGCTCACTGCTCATCTTCATGTGCTTGTTTCTTTGTCCTTTGTTTCTGGCAGACTAATGACCTCTAGACGTGATAATTGTGGCTGAACGGCGTGATGCCACTAAGCCTGCACACGCATGAAGATTATTTGGGGGCTAAGCACTTTGTCTCAGTGTAAATCTTTGATTGGCGTGTCTCCTGTTGTGTCGACTGTGGCCTGGCAGGTGGCTTCCTATCACTCATCTGCCAATGGCACATTATCACAGTCGCGTGGCGATAAAAACCTCTCTTCTCATAGTCTTTGCAATGACACGCAGCATAGCTAGCAGCAGCTAATTATGTAAACGCAGCACAGGGTTGGTGTGTGTGGCAGAGCGTAGGGGGTTTGAGTGAGTATAATATCATTCTGCCGGTGGGTGCAGCATAATTAGATCACCCATTTGGGGTCATTGGAGAGCCCTCCAGATGCCGTCTCTAACCCATCTGTTTATTCAGTTAGCCAATGGTGGGGACAAAGGTTGCTGTGGAATTGTAAGGTGAATGTTGAGCAGCCTGTGTGCATGATAGGAATTCAAGGCTGCTGATTATTCAAATAGGACGAAACACACGAAACAGACGCCAAACCGCTGTCCCGCAGCAAATGTTTTAAATTTCATAGTTCTGTTCTTGGTCCAGGCTGAAAATCAACAAGTGAGTGTAGCTCAGTGGAAGCTTTGTTGTAGTTGCGTGTCGCTGTTGTCTATCTCAGATTAGCGTCACCTCAACATGAGTCATGTGTCGCTTTAAAGAACTAAACCCTGACCTTCAGTTGTGTATTTGTTCCGACAATGGAAAGATTTTGTCTGCCAATTTATGCTGGAAGGAGAAGGGTTGGCTTGTACTTAAATTTCATCCTGGCAGCACTTTAAAAGACATTTTTTTCTAAAAAAAAAACAAACAAAAAACAAACAAAAAAAAAAAACCATCTTGGGGCCCAAAACTGTTCAGTAATATAACTGTCCTTATCTCTAACACATTATGATACAAAACACAAAACAGTCATTAAATCTTTAATGGATTTCTTTGTATCAACCTATTTAAATTTGCACAGCAGCAGTGAGTCCACAACATTAGAACATAAAATACCCCTCTCAGTGGATTTAACTACTGCTGCATCACTGACTTAAAGACTCTAAACAGGTTAAATTGGATGAGATGAGATGAGATGAGATGAGATGAGATGAGATGAGATGAGATGAGATGAGATGAGATGAGATGAGATGAGATGAGATGAGATGAGATGAGATGAGATGAGACGTTTAAGATTAAAACCCCACAGCTTGTGCCTTATAGATCTGAGATCTGAGAAAGTAAATAAGGTGTTTTTCTCAGCTGCTGACTGGACCTCATCTGCAGCAGCAACTTATCAAGATCCACCAAATGTCAGCGCTGATGCAGAGCAGCCCTGCTCGTTTCAGAACCTCTGGAGACCCCTCTGATCTAGTTTACGCCGTTCTGCTGCTTTATATAGGCCCAGCCATGAACTCACCCTAGAGAGGAGCCTATCAAGAGCAGACCCAATTCAACCTTTCTGCACCCGAGTGGATAAATGGAAGATGGGTCAGTGCCAACGCAGTGAAACCTGCACTCTGACACACAAATGTGCAGAGTCAACATGTGCTAGATGCTGTGCTCATCTGGATAGAATGAAGCCCTGGAATTTTAAAATTAGGGTAAGAAGAAAAATATATGTACTGTAGGTAGTTTGGATAAGTAGTCCACATGCAGACCTGCCTTTAAAGACAGTACAGATGAGGTTCATCATTCACGCCGTCTTCTGTGTGGAAATGGGTGAGGAGCTGTTACATCTTGGGAAACACAGCGGCCTTCTGAGACCTCCTCAGTCCTGGTCCACAGAAGCCTGACGGATTCTGACTCCAAAACAATAGCTGCTGCAAAAGGCAATGTTTCGGCAGATTGAGGGCAGGAGGTTTAGAGAGGTATGAGCGGGTGGGGGAGCAGGATAAAGCGCAGCGGGAGTAATCTCACATGCCCCACTGTTGGCACAAATGAGGAAGTCACATACATATTATATAACACAGATGGATTTAAGGCTGGAAAATTACTAGAGTTGTTTGTGCATATGTCATCTGGCATCGCTGAAGAATACAGCACCACTATTACTTTGCAAACATCAAATTATCCCCAGATACCTCAAAGGGTCTGACTCTTTGTTTTGATGATATTCAAAAATTGATTAGAAAGCTTCGTGTATTTATACCGGTTTATTTATTTGTTTTAAACAGCTGTATGTCTAACCAGGACTCTGCATCTGGGGAGATGGAGGGAGTTTAGAGGAAGTCTTGATTGTGTGCATCCAAGAATAGGAAATGACCGAGGTCAGGTGCTAAAAAGATAAAAATGTCATTTCAGTTAGAAAGCGTACTGATGATGGAGAGAAGTGCAGATGATATCGAGGAAGCACACAGGCTGGAGGAGGCAGAAGATCGAGTGAGATGGAAATGAGGTGACAAGGAAATACAGAAATGTAGTCTGAGCGACACAGGAAGTCCAGCAGCTGCGTGACAAGATTAAAATGTGATTCTGGGGTCATAAATAAGGGTGAAATCCACGCTCCATTACTCTTTGTTGTTGTATTTGACAGAGCAGATTTCACCAAGAGGCCCGGGAACCCCTGCTTTGTCAACAAGAACCTCGTCACAAAAAACTGGAAGGGACCCAAACATAAACACAGACTCAGTGTGGAAGTTTTACATAAATAGAGACGTTAGCAGCAGCGTGGTCGGCGACTTGGAAGCTATTGAAGTGTTCTTCAAGGGCTTCAACTGTTCCAAATAATTTCCAGTGAACAGCAACACTGCAGTTCTTGATACAGATGTTTCCAGATCTGATCTCTTTATGGGATGGCACTGGAGCACTCGTTAGTGGAACATAGAGTGCACTTTAAAATACAAATAAAGACATTTGCAGTCATCTGGCACCAGCCTGTTCCAGGTTTCTGTGGGGTCTAACTTTTTTTGGCAGGATTGTTTGA
>BJFM01001641.1:124013-141965 GCA_016586285.1 Arothron firmamentum
TCTGGCTTGAAATAAAATAAACCCCTGAATCAGCAGGACTGCTGTGCAAAGAAATTCCAGACAAGCGTGGCATTCCACAGCACACTGGTGTGTTGGGGGGCTGAGGTGGGACCCGTAAGAATGTATCCATGAGAGACGAGTTTAAAAATCTGCACTCCGCGCTCCCATCTGTTCCGATGTGGCTTTAAGTCTGCAGGGAGCACTGTCTGGGGTTGGTGTGCACCTTTCTAAAATCCTCTCTGTGGCTCTCTGAGATTGTGCGACCGTGCACGGCACTCGTGGGCGAGCGAGCACACGCTGCCAGCGTTCATTTCCGGCGAACACTTTATCAGCAGCTTCCCCTCATAAATTCAGCAACAAGCTCTAGTTCCGTTCCAGTCATAATCTCTGTTTGTTGAGTCTGTCAGTGAAATGACGTAACGACTCATCTGTAACCCTGCTGACCACGACGTGCCCTTTGACCTCTGCTGCACGCTGGAACTTGCCTGTGGGCTGTTGACCCATCAGCCAGCTGTGCGCTTTCGCTAATGAAGCTCATCAGGTCCCACCATGGCCCCTGTCATGCTTTTCCATCTGATGGATGGAACTTTGCACTAAGCATCATTAATAATACAGTCTTGGTGACTTCAATTATTCACGTGTTTATGGCTACTCCCTGGTTGTGTGTTTGTCAATAGATTCGGCGCAGGAGGCCGACGCCTGCTACGCTGTTTAGAGTAGCCGACCAACCATCTCCTGAGGATGATCAGTCCGCCCATCAGGTAAAGGTGAAGTCAAAACTCTTTTTGATTATAAATGTCTCATTTGTCCTCCATTTTACTGCAAAAATACTCCCACATGTACCATTCCATCACCAGACATCATAACACCGTGTTTTTATACACCTGCTGTGTTCCCTGTAAATATCACCTTTCAGCTGATATTTACTTTGTCAACCAGGAGCCTCTGACCTCTTCATCTTCACCTGCTTTTATTTCTTTATATCAGCATTGTTAACCACACTGTTCTATGATAAAAAAAAAAGCCCTGAATAGATTGGTTTCTCTCATTAAATACCTGCGATGTTGCTGGTTAATTCACTTCTAACTTTCTTTTTTTCAGTTATTTTTAAAGCACCTTTGATATTTTTATATTCTGCTTTCAAATCTACATTTTGGACAGTTAAGCCTTAGTTTGCAATATATGTTCAGCAGTATTATTTTGCCAGACTTGACCCGCTATTAATGTCCTGCAGAGACATCATCATCATCCGAAAACATCCTCGAATTTAAATGTGAATAAAATCGTCTTGCTCGTCAACAGTGGGTCGTGGGAGAGAATGGAGTGCTCAAACCAAAGCGTGTCAACCCTAATGTGTATCAGCCTCCGTCGCTCAAAGGTGGGTTTTGTGGAGTGTGGGCGGTGTAGCAGAGGTGGTGGTCGCGTGCTGAGAGTCTCCTCTTGTTTTAATCCCTCCTTGTTTTCCGGTCTCACTGCAGCCAACAGCCTCCTTGCTTTTCTGACTCAGGAAAACAATGCATGCAACAGATGGGTGGATGCACACTGAAGCCCTTTCTGCCTGCACTCCTTTACATACAGAGACCACACGTGTGTTTTTCTTACACTTCATTGCAGGGGAGAGAGAGAGAGAGAGAGAGAGAGACAGAGAGAGAGACAAAGAGAGAGACAGAGAGAGAGAGAGAGAGAGAGAGAGAGAGAGAGAGATTACTACGCCAGCTGTGAGACAGTGAATGTGAGTCTAGAAAGTCTGGATCATCCTGGATTAAAGTTAGTGGTGTACGCAGCTGTGCTACACACACAAACACACGAACGCACGCGCGCATGTATGCACACACACTTTCTTCTCTCTCTGCATGCATGCTGCGTCTTGCGTGCGGGCTTCTTCCAGACCAAAAATCGGCAGTGCTTATGCTGTAATGGGCTCTCTGGGTGTCTGTTGCATGTGGAGCGAGGACAGGGTGAGTTGGGCACCTCAGCCCCCCCCCCTCAAAGCATGCCCTTTAACAGCACACAGACAGACAGACAGACAGACAGACAGACAGACAGACAGACAGACAGACAGACAGACAGACAGACAGACAGACAGGGTGTAATTTTCAAGGACATACAGTGGAGAGGGTGACCTGTCTCACACCATGAGCCTGATGGAGGTGATGGGGGTTTTTTATGATTAAACAGAAATGTGAGGAGCGGCTAGGCTGTTTTCAGTTACCTGTCTGTCTCTCTCCGTCTGCCTGTCTGTGCATGTGTTTAATGGCTGCCTGGCATGTATTTAAAATAAAATCTCTCAGGCCTTATAAAACCTGTGTTGAAGTGTGGTAAAACCCAGAACAAAAATCCCTCTATCCCTGTGTCCATGTGTTTGTGTGGCCGTCTCCCTGTGTGTGTGTGTGTGTGTGTGTGTGTGTGCGTGTGTACCTGTGTGTAGCTGTGCAGAAGATGGCTGAAGCGCACATGCAGAACCTAGGTGTCTACCCCCCTCTGGAAGACCCTTGTGAAGGGGAGGAGGAGGATGAAGACTGCTGGCAGGGAGAAGACTCGTCTCCCACCAAAGCTGCTGGTGAGAGGGAGGCTCTCTGATGACTGACAGCAGCAACACCACCCAGTGGCGGGGGCAGCATTTGGTTAATAAGTAGACCCTGCGCATTAATCACTGCTACAACCAGAAGGTCAGACCTTTGTCTCCGGGCTCCAGGCCTGGGTTGGTGCTGCTTCACTGAGCACGACACATCTGAGATCAGTTTTCCGCCCAGCATTTAAAACAGCTGCAGTTGAATTGGATGAAATTAACTCAATCAGCACCAATTAAAGAAATAAAAGGTAAATACATCAAATCGGCACTTTTATGTCCAACGGTGAAAGGAGAGAAGATAAAGAGAGAAGACTGGCTGAGTGAATGAGAGAAGGTCAGGCTGCTGATACAGTATTAACAGTGTTGGAGTGTCTGATGGTGCATTTCTCCCGTGTTTGGTGTGGATGTTCCGTTGTCCTCTTTTCCTGTTTCCCTGAATATCCTGATGATGTTTGCATGTATTTTATACATTTGTTATTGGGTTTTTAACTCTGATATAATCATTATAACAAACAACATGCTGGAAAAAGCTGAAAAGGTCAAATGAAACATTTATCTTCATCTGCTGCACTTTCCTCCATGGAAACAGGTTCACCAATTCAGAACGATAAAATTCTGGAGCTTTTTTTTTTACAACATTCTGTGTAAGTGAAGATGGGAGATTCAGATGTGCGGGACAAGTCCAAAGGAAGCCTTCCAGGGATTCTACTAACACCAAACTCATTTACCATCAGTCAGTTTGTTTTAAATAAACATGAAAAAAAAAAAAACTAAAGGAGGTCTTTTGGGACAGTGTTGTTAAATATAGGCACCTGCACCAAAATATTTCAAAAAGTGCACTGTCTTTGAGCTGCTAATATCACTGATACCTCAGGTTTCTGTTCAGCGTTCGTGCCCATCCAGCATCTTCTTCTGTTGACACAAGACGTTGTCTCCTCAGATCACCAACAGACAGACACCAGCGAGCAGACAGACAAGTTTTCCAGAGTGAGAGATTCAGCCACGGAGGTCCAAGCGGCGCAGGAGGAAGAGGAGGAGGAAGAGGAGGAGGGGGAGGGGCAGGGGGAGGGGGGTGATGAGAATGGGGACAAAATCAAAGAAATGACAGAGGAAACCAGACGGGGGACCAACTGAAGAAGAGGGGGGAGTAATCATTTGGGTGGGTGGATTTTGAGGAGAGTGGAGGATAAAATCTGAAGAACTCAGATGATGTGAGATGATGCAGTTTTGTGGAAGGCAAGTATGTGAAATGCAGACGTAAACGTGCATGTGATGTGAACGAATACAGATTTGCTGGAAAGCAACTGTGTGAGTGGGTAAAGATTTCATCTACTACCTCACCTCTAAGTGGTGAGGTGGAATAAAGAGAGGGCAGAGAGGGGCCCATATGAGCAGGTGATGAATGATCCCCTGACAGAGCAGAGACAAGCTTTAATGTCCTTTTGTACGAGAGCAGAGGGGCCAATTTTGCTATGAACCTGTAACAGCAGAACTGAATTTTTCTGCACGCAGCTGCTGTAAACACACTTAAAAGTTAGTAATTATGGTCACAACTTGTATGATAATACAAATAAGCACACGCATTTAACGAAATGTATATTATATGAACTTTTGTAAAATGATTGCAACTTATATTTGACATTGCAGAACATCAACTTTGACTGTTTGATTTTAAGTCATTGATTTACTGCCATCTATCGGTGAAGCAGCGGAACTGCATTAGCGATACTCCAGCTCAGAATCCACCTTGTTCGGATCCCGGAGGAGACCTCTGCTGATCTAATGATGCTGGTTCTCTGCCTACTCCTTTCATGTTCTGATAACAACACACTTAATCATGTTCAACACATAACTGTATCATTTTCAAACTGGCATTGTGTGTGATTGCAACGAACTATACGGATAAAGCTCCAATTGGATTAAATTCATGTGCATGTCTTTATGACACCTCACCACACACACTCACACTCACACACTTAATATTTTAACAATAACCCTATTCAAAATCTGTCAAGGACAAAGCTACTTCTGATTTGTTCAAATTGAAAACCAAACCATGGACTCGGCTGCATTTCACATTTGAACCCGGATTATTTTATTCAGTTATTCGGGATTTAATTTCCCTTTATATATTAATGTCTATTTTCGCTTTTATTCTGATTTCATCTCAGCAGCCTTTTCAGCTGTGAGCTGTTTCCACTAGTTTTAGTTCATATAATTCTTGCACTGCTGTTTGTGTACTACTGAAGACATTCAAGTGGAATTTTCTCTGTATACATTTTTTTGTTGTCGTTTTACTCTCTTTTGCGTAGCATAATCGACAGCTTGTTTTAGTCTGTTTAACATAATTTATAGCGCAACTGGAGATTCAACATGAGGTTTGTCATTTCGCTGCAAAATAAATAAATAAATAAGGTTGTCGCTTTTTGTAAATAGAAAGATTTTTGTTTTTTTATTTGACCTTCTCAAACTGCTGATTGACTCTGAGCTGTGTGTGTGTTGAGGCTCTGCAGATGATGCTCCTTTCCCGTCTCTGTCCATCTGTCCACGATAACAAACACGGGAAGACATGGTCGAATTTCAGTTTTTTGTTTCTGTATGTGATGTGGTTGTTTTAAATTGAACAACAATAAACAGCTTTTCCTTTACTCCTTTAAACAGACTTGTCTGTCAATGTTTATAATAAATGGTAACGAGAGATGGATTTAACTAACGCACTGTGATGAAATAAAATGTTTATGAGCGGTATACATTTCAGAAAACTTTTTATTTTCGGATGGTTTTTAAACGAAAGCGGAAATGCATGGTAGTGTACACTCTTGCATTCTTGTAACCATTATTTGCGACTGTTTACTGCCCTCTGGTGGCCATTGTTAAGAACTACGACAAATAACAAGATTAACTGGAATCATTTTTATGTTTTACCGAGAGTGGACGCAATAATTCTGTTATAGATGTGTAAAAGATACCAAAATCATATCATTGCTTCCAATGTTTGTTTTTTTTTAACCAAAATGTAGTCTGTAGGCGATATGTTGATACTTACGCGCATCTACAAATGTATCTACACGTCACCATAATTAAAACTGAAAATCGTGACATGATAATAAATCGTGAATGAATAAATTCAAAAAAATAAAAATACCGTTATTTATGTAGTTTACATAGTGGCCACTGAAGGAGACTAAATAACCCGACTCAACGACTATGTAAAGTTAGACTTTATGGCTTGCTTTTATGTCCGGTAAATACCTGCAAAATGTTAAATGTTGAAACAGTTAAAAGGGTTTCACGTCTATGGACGTTTGTAGCAGAAGGATACATCTTGCTGTAATTTTCACTCTTTGTAAGGTCAAGCGGAAGCTCCGGTAGACAACGATAATTTGGTAAATGAAGTGTTTTCTATTCTTAAATGTAACAGCTACAGTAAAAAAGTGATTTCTGAGACCTATTTACATTTCTTACATATCAGTCTCGTCTGGAGCTGTTCACTTTAGACCGAATGTATTCGTGGTTCTTCATCATGGCGTGACAGCAAATGAGTCATTTGCCTTCCAACAAAGGTAAGTTAGCTTAAGCTAACAGTAGAAGCTAGTGTTTGTGGCTAGTCGGCAAGTTTGTTTTGAATCCCATTCCAAATTCCATATTTGTTTTAAATGGATCGCTAAGTCAAATATATTTTCAAAGGTTAGCAGATGATTGTCTGCTTAGAAGAAACATTTTAAACTAATCGCGAGTAAACTATGCTTGATCTAGCCAGTAAAACGAAACTATATTAAACATCCTCTTCCTTTCTATGGGCGTAGAAAACGCAAATTTCAACCACTAACTGATATTAAAAAAAATACTGATTTTCGGGAATTTCAAGCTTTATGCTTGTACAGTGAAAGAGAAGAAGCCAACAGCTGAATTTTGATCAAATTGCTTTTATAGAAAAATGGAACTTGACAATCCTCAAAAACTATTAAAACACCCAAAACATTCATTTATGCTGTAAAATTCACAATTCATAGATGGTGTGTATAAATATTTGATTATAATTCATATATGGTAGAGGTGACTGCAGTCGTCTTGTTTTTGTTGTTCTTCCCGATGCTTCTTCATCCCTCCTTGCAGGGTCTGACCGCAGGAATGCCGAGCGGAGACTACGGGGAGCTCGGGGGCAACCTGCCTGTCGTCTCCATCCTGAACTCCTCCTACTCCACTTCCATGTCCCTCCCTTCCCCCTACCTGTTTGTACCACCTGCAGCGCGCAAGACCATCTCTGACGTGCGTCGCACCTTCTGTCTGTTTGTGACCTTTGACCTGCTCTTCATCTCCCTTCTGTGGATCATCGAGTTGAACGTAAGTTTCAGGCTCAGGATGTGCTGCTTCTGTCGGAGATCACAGGTGAGAGGGACGCAGGCTGACTGTTGTCTTTTTTTAACAGATCTCCAGCTCTATCAAGGAGAGTTTAAACCATGAAGTCGTCCATTATGACTACAGGTCATCCTTCTTTGACATCTTTGTAAGTGTATCTGTGCTGATGAACAAGAATATTAGTTACCCTTTTTACTTCGTGAATGTACTTGTCTGGTTTTTTTCAGGTCTAAGTGAGAGGAGATGCTCTCCTTATGAGTACTCTGACAATAATATCACTGATTGTGTTAAAAACGATCTCTAACTGTCCCATTTCTGAGTGCAGGAGGAAATGTTAGCATATGTCAGCGAGTGTGCTCTGGTCTTTATTATTCTCTCTTCCTCCCGATCTCAGCTCCTGGCTGTGTTTCGTTTCCTGTGTCTCCAGCTGGGTTATGCAGCCTTTCGTCTGCGACACTGGTGGGTTGTGGCGGTAAGTCTGCTCAGTATCACTCACACACACACACACACACACACACACACACACACACACACACACACACACTGTGGACATGAATCATCCATCATTCGCCAACTCCTACCGACTCCACAGGTGACCACTCTGGTGACCAGCGTCTTCCTCGTGGTGAAGGTGATCTTATCTAACGTGAGTTTCACCCTCAACTTGTTGCTTTCTTGGCCGTTTTATCAATCGCAGACGTTCCGCCGTTACTTCGTTTAAGATTTCCAGTTTGGGATCCTTACGTGTCACGTCTCTAATGTTCTGCAGCTTCAGGACAGCGCGGCCTCCGGCTCTCAAAATCTCCTGTCCCGGAATGCGTTTGGCTACGTGTTACCGATCACGTCGTTCGTGGTGGCCTGGCTGGAGACCTGGTTCCTCGACTTTAAAGTGCTCACTCAGGAAGCTGACGACGAACGAGGTGAAAGCACCGCTTCTGCTTCATCCGAACATGGAAAAAAAAACCTCGCAGTTTTAAAACATTTCCGTCGTCATCTTCAGCCTATTTAGCAGCGGTGAACGCAGCCTGTGAGCGAGCCCCCATGATCTACCCCCGCGCTGTTTCAGACGGGCAGTTCTACTCCCCGCCCGAGTCTGTCGCAGGTGATCTGTTAGAGCCATTTTTCTTTCTGTGAGGACATCAGAGGCTGAGGGTTGTTCCTCTAAACCTTTGTCTGCAGGCTCTGAGGAGGACCTGGACGAGGAGGGCGTCGGCCGCAGGGCTGTAACTCCACAGGTTACTGGGAATTAGGGGGGGTTAATGAGTTCCGCTCAGCACCTCCTCCTGTCTGACGTGTCTCTTTATTTCCAGGAGAAGGAGTATGTGAGACAGGGTCGGGAGGCCATGTCCGTGGTGGAGCAGATCCTGACCCAGGAGGAGAACTGGAAGTTTGAGAAAAACAACGTGAGTTTCTGATTCGGCTCCCACCGAAGCACCTCGCTTCCAACCAGCTGACTTTGAAATCTTTGTTGCTGATGTAGCTGCAGCAAGTCGAGTTTTCACTGGCGTAAAAGAGGAAGCTAACGTTGCTGTGTTTTATGTCAGGACATGGGCGACGCTGTCTACACTCTGGAAATTCCCTTCCATGGAAAGACGTTTATTCTGAAGGTACAGCAGCCGGTCATCAGCCGTATTTACCCTGCATCAGCAGTCCGGCTCTATTCCAAACGTCAGACATGGTTTTATTGTTGAATTTTCTCTTCAACTGCAGCTGAGGTTCACATTGATTATTCTCAGAGAGATGGAGCTGTTATTGTGTTTCAGTGGAACACACTCGGGACACTTTCTGAGTCTCGCGGAGTCGCAAAACCAGTGTTGGGTGTGAAGCAGCACCCCGTCACACAGCCTGCACTGGCTTCATTGTTGTGTTATCTGTGGGCCGTGATCAGGCCATCGGCTGGCGGACAAAGCAGCATTAAATTAACAGGAATGTGTGATGCAGAGTAAGGATTTGTGATGCGCTCAGAGGTCCACTCTTCTGTGTGCTTTCCAGAGGGTATAAATAGTGAGGAAGATCTTGTGACATATCTGCTCTCAGTAAAACAGTCAAATGTGGATTAAAGCCAAGAACATTCTAAATCTGTTACAAAAGTCCTTGTTATGAACTATTACTCATGATCTGAGGTCACCTTTTCACCTTTGAGGCTCCAGTTCAAACCGGTTTGTTGAGCTGGTGAGGTGGCATCTCAGCTTTAGCATCAAATCAGTCAAGGCAGGGGATCTGGACAGGATCGAGGCTATTTTCGTCCCATTTTCACCAGTAAAAACAAAGCTGTTGGGGATCTAACCAGCTGAGTTTCCCACAGGAGGATAGTTTTAAACACCCACTTTGTGCTGGCTGTTGCCTTGAGGGGTCACATGATCAACCACAGAGCAGAAAAAACGGCACAGATTTAATTCACGTTTGTCAGAGCGACATAAAGCCGACGCGTGTTTTCCAGCACCTCTGTCGCTGCATCGCAGCCGGCAGCTTTTTGTTGTTGAGCTGTTGTTCCGGCTTCGCAGGCTTTCATGCAGTGTCCAGCTGAGCTCGTTTACCAGGAAGTGATTCTGCAACCAGAGAAGATGGTGCAGTGGAACCGGACCGTGTCCGCCTGTCAGGTGAGCAGCTTGACAGACGCTGGCGCACGTTTGTCTCCCGGCTGAAGCCGTTTCTGCCCGGGACGCAGCAGTGACCTCCGCCCTCTCCTCAGATCCTTCAGAGGGTTGATGACAACACCATGCTGTCCTATGACGTCTCCTCCGGAGCAGCGGGCGGAGTTGTGTCTGCGAGGTTCCTCAGTGCAGCCGACAGTTCCCTTCATGTCCCAGTATCTCGCTTCGCCCCAGTGAATGACTGCTTCCTCTCTTCTCAGGGACTTTGTTAATGTCCGGCGGGTGGAGCGGAAACGCGACTGCTACATGTCTGCCGGCATGGCAACCGTCCACGAAAGCAAGCCTCCGTGCAGTCGCTTTGTCAGGTCGGAGCACGTTTCCAGTCAGTCACTAGTGGCCCGGCTGTTTGCGTCTTTGACCTTCTCTCTCTCTGCTTATGCTGGCATCAGGGGAGAAAACGGTCCAGGAGGGTTTGTGGTCCTCAAATCCAGCATCAACCCGTCTGTCTGCACCTTCATCTGGGTCCTCAACACAGACCTGAAGGTACGTTGGTGAGCGGAAGAGACGCTGAGCACAGGGACACAAATACAAAAGAGACTTCCCCTTTTGGCCAGTACCAGTTAACTGGTCTGGGGGAAGTCCACCAGAACAATGAAGAGAGTCATAACCAGTCCAATCAGAGCAACATCAGCTGTTCACCAGGAAACATCTGAAGTTTATTTGGATGTGAGCAGATTTAAGCTGCACGTCTGCTCCTCACGTCAGCTCAGTTCAGTGTTTCTGGAGGAAGCTGCTAATTCTGATTCATCTGCTAACAAGGTGAAACAACATTCGACAGAATTGATGCCGACGTTGCGTTTGCGAGCGTGCTAACGTTAGCCGCCGGGCAGCGGTCACGGAGCCGATGTTGACGTCTCTCAGGGATTACCAGTGCGTCCGCCTGAAGTGTGTAATGGCTTCCTGGGATCCATCCCTTTGAGGATTCATGGAAGCGTGTGAGACAGTGACTTAAGCTGAGCGTTTGTGTCCCGTCAGGGCCGACTGCCCCGCTACCTCATCCACCAGAGTCTGGCTGCCACCATGTTCGAATTCATGACCCATTTGCGCCAGCGGATTGGCGAGCTGCGGCCCTCGCTCTGCTCCCGCCGCTTCCCCTGAAAGATGTGTGAGCGTCCCGTCGTCGGCTGTCTGTCTGGACTGCTGTGATGCCTTCCTCAGAAGAGGCCCTTCTGCTCCTGTATCACACCTCAATCCCAGCAGGATGTGACAGTTAGTAATTTTCTGTGGACCTTTAATTGTTTGGCTGTTTACCACCACCAAGCAATAAGAGCAGGGTGGGTGACGCAATTGTGTTACAAAGTTACCTGAAAGGAAAGTGGTTTTGAGGGAGCGTGCACATTTCTGTCCTTTTAAAAATGAACTAAATGGAATGCAGCCGCTGTGTCACTGAGCCTTATCTAGCACACAGCTTGCCTTTTATTTGCTTAAGTTTCTTGTTATTTAGGCGTATTCTTTGTGTTTTCACAGCATCATCTTGATGAAATAATCAAACTAACACAGACAGTTTAACAAAGCTTAAACTTTATTTCCACATTTTTCATCTTCATTCTTTTTGCCACTAGCCGCCTCTCACCACTAGGGGGAGACATCACTCCTCAATTTAATTAACCTGTTAAATTATCAAACCTGACAAAATATCATCACAGTTAACTTACATTTATAACTTTGGCAATGTTATGAATCCATGAAAAACACAGATCACCAACTTTTGCTGCCTTAAATTACAATAGTCGTGTATTAAACATTTTTTAATTCTGCCAGTAAACTCAAGCGTCTTTGCTGTGGTTTCCAAACGTGTTCCAGTAGGATTTGAAAGCAGCAGACTGGGCCGGCCACACGTGCTCAGATGTGGTTTGATGGTGGTTATTCTGTGGCATTGTGGATACTTAGGATGTTTTTAATTAATTAGAAATGTTTCATAAGTGTATTTTTAAGATCATCCTCAAACCTTTCAGCCCAGAGTTGTATCACACACACACACACACTGGTGAGGTCTGGTTGTGTCCAGTAACTGTGAAATAGGAAGAGGATGACCTGCCGCATGGTCGTTGGTCACATTGCTCTACCAACATGGCCGTAAGGATCCAGAATGTCCGTTCCTGTTGAAGTATTGGCTTTCGGTGCCTTCATGACTGTAAGATTACAATTGCTTTGATTTCACGCGCTTAACTGAAACAGCTGTCAGCTGAACAGATGTGCAAACGCAGCCTGTCGGACTTTTTCAGTTTGTTTTATATATATGAAGAGTATATGAATCATTCGCAAAGTTGTCATAGAGATACTGACCAATGTATGGAGTCTTAAGCAGTCAATAAAACCTTTGAAGAATTGTTGCTTCATCGTTTAATTCGACAACAATTCCGGACATCCATGATTTAACTTTCATTTTCTCTTGTAGCCTCATAGATCTGTATCAAACATAAATATTTTCAGCCTCTGCTTTGCTGAAAAACGCTTTGAAAAGCTGTAACGAACCGATTTACCGGTGACTGTACCATTTTTACATGCAGGGGCGTCCTGACCTCTGACACCTTGTGACTACAGCCGAACTGGTGTGAACGGCTCTTGGGAGCTGTCTGTCTGCCTCCACCTCATGGCTGTTGGTTTCCTCATCACATGCTCGCACTGATATATCCTGTTCTTGAGTTTAGATGTAAATCGATGGAGGATGAAGCTGATGGATGAGGCCATCCAAGTTCTTCAGATTAGCGCAAATCAAGTCTCACACAGCTGTCTTTAATCCCCTTTGCACAGATTTTGTCACTTCGGTACGTGCCATGTCACGTTAGAAAGGAAACGTGAATGAATGCAGCCATGTTGGAGTAGATAGGGAGCTTTTCCGTGTGGATCTGCTGTTGATGGAGAGATGTGATGTCCCAAGGGAAGGAGCTGAGGGAGCGCAGCTCACATGACTGTGCTATGACTGTCTTCTGAGGCTGTGGGTGTGTGACTATGTCTCTCTCTTGAGGACGAGAGAGAGGCTCTCATTGTCCTCCATGTGAGGCTGAAGGGAAGCCTCAGTCCCTGGGCTGCCTCGGCTTCTGCACTCGCTCGGGTCCTGGCCAGTGATCAGGAGGACAAACCTCTACGGTTTGTGGTCCTCAGAAAAGGGAAAATCTGAGCTTGGGGACCAGGTTTTTGTTGCCCGTTTTACCGCCTGTTGTCAGCTCCTTTCCTAGCCGTAGGTCTTCTGAAGCAGCTGCATGGACGGCAGCATTGTGGAAATACAGGAAAACTGCTGAGTTCATGAATCCGAGACTCACCAGGGAAGCTGCTGTAGTATCCAGAGGACCTGTGAAGACCCAGCACCTCCTGCTCCAGACGGATGGGGTCAGCCTTGAGGTTCTGCATGCAGTTCTGCTGCTGCTGCTGCGCTACTACTGAGGATGATGAAGATGAGAAGCAACCTTTACTACCGTAAGAAGCCATCAGAAACGGCTGGTCCTTTGATTGATGCATGGTTAATACGATGTAACGCATGAATATCAGTATGTTCACGAGGGGGCGTTTGTTGCTTTTGTGTGTTGACCAACTACGCAGTGAAGATCCTTTGGAGTACTTTAACCGGGAGGTCCAGAAGCGTCGCGATGAAGAGACCAACCTGTGGAGCACGCCCGGAGACCCCAGCCACTCTGAGAGGGAAGACGATCGGGTCCTTTACAGTCTGCTTCAGGCCAGGAACAAGACCCGTATGGGCTCCTCGGTACGTCAGGCCGCACTGATCAGCAATTAGCAGTATTTAGATTATCTAAAGGCTCTATAGTGTGATATTAATGTGAAGCTCTTTTGTTTAGGGGTACCGCCGTCTGAGTGTTGACATCGAAGCTATGAGAGACACCCGTCGAGAAGTCCGAGACAAATGGCAGACGATCCTGGAGAACCTGGGTAAGGCCACACCTGAGATGTCCCCCGCCCCTGCCTGTTTCCACAGTAACCAGGATCTACCTTCCTCTGTAGGCTTTATGGCGGAGGCCGAGTCACTTCTGAACGTGTCTGCGGGGACGTCACATGACCGCATGAGGAACGCCCCCGCAGCCAGAGCCATGCTGAAGAAGCTCCACAGTGAGACATCCATCTTCAGCAGCAAAGAGCCCCCACCAGAGAGATATCTCTTCATCCTGGTGAGACCAGATCTGATTCACTAGAGTCACCAACGTTACACTTGACCTGGAGTCCGAGGTTAGGAGGACACGTTGGAACTGACGTGGGTGCTGGTTTGGGACCCTGGGAGCGTGCGCTGCTGCACCTTTGGCAGATGATTGCTGGTTGGGGCCTCTTGTGAAATGTTCCAGGCTGGTGGGAGTCTTGTCGTTTGCCAGCTTAACGGTTACGGTTGATTTGAGAGAAAATGTTTTATTTTCTGGAAAATGCTTGATTTTTCATCCTCCCCCTAAAACAACGCTTCTTCTGTCACGACCTTTTTCCCAGGATCGCCTCCTCTATCTTGACATCGCTGAAGATTTCATGGCGAAGGCGAAGCGCTTCTATCCTCCAAAGGATGACTCTGACGAGGACACCCCGGGCCTGGCTATAAACCTGCCGCTGCTGTTGGCCCGGGTAGAGGCCATGAACGGAAGAGGCAAGAAGGAGGAGGAGGAGGAGGAGGAGGAGGAGGATGACGACGGTGAAAGAGAGGATGGAAACTTGAGTGACAGGTCATAAGACCCACCTGCAATGATGATAGACACAAGGCAGGGGGCAGCAGCCATTAGGCCTGGACACCCGAGACACAGTTGCATGGCTTTCTTTGCTTTCCTCCAGATTTCCAGCTGCCTTTACCTCAAAGTTTTACTCTGTCAAACTTTTCTTTCCTCTTTTATCTGCAGATCTTAATGTTAATTCTGTTGTATGCCAAAGTATGAAAGGGTTTAGTGCTTCAGGTAAAGATATGTTAATTGTCTGTTTTTTTGGGGTTTTTTTCTTGTCAAACTAAGTTTTTCTCAAGTTTTTCCCCGCTGTTCACTGTTCAGCTGTTGTGAACCTTCAGGGAAGCAGTGTTCTGCATATTCTGTCCTGTGATGATCAGCACTCGCTTCGTCTGATCACATGACCCAGCCCAGAAACCTGATGACAGATGTTTTTTCATCTTTCACATGACTGGGTTTGTGTAATTTGTATAGCTAGCTTAAATCAAACATTTCACATGTTTTAGCAGATGGAAATATGATGTATGGTCAGCTTTGAAACCGAACGTGTACGTGACCGACCTCTCAATGTGTGTTTGATCCAGCAGCGAACTGAAATCAGGGGTGATTTCTGAAACTCACATGGCAGAGTGCACGTGTGTGTGTGTGTGTGCGTGTGTTATGGTGTCCAGTTCATGATGAAATAAAGTTGCAGCGTGAGGCATGTTAGGTGCAGTATGTGAGTAGAAAGACAAGCTGCTTCTTTCTGTTTTCATGCGCTCACATATCCTGTTGGCTGTCAGCCGTTGGCTGAATTACTGTCTCATCTGCAGACGCGCCGCAGATCCTGGCCTCTCTGGTGTCCAACAAAGCCGCTGGGACCAGTCAGGGTAGCAAGATGAGTGGCCATGATAATGTTTTGGTGCTCAGCTGCTATTCCTTGTTGTTATTGTTATATAAGAGAGACGTTGGAGGGCTTGAGGGCGGGGGGGGGCAGCACATGTTTAAACACGACACTGGAGTTTTGGCACACGCACACACACACACACACAGAGCTGGTGATGCTTGACTCTGCAGTGCTGAAGTCGGTGTGCAGGATAGAAGGTTAACTTTCTCATCAAGCAATGCAGCGTCGAGCTGCCGGTCTTCTCATGGGTGGCTCAAATCTCTCCCTTTCAGAGTGTTTCGCTGTATCCGCCACCTTCCGACAGGCCCGGGCTTCATCCTGCCACTGCCCTTCTCCCTCCCACTCCCATTCTCTCCGCCGGCCACTGCTCGTTTAGGTGTCACTTCCCCAGCAGCTGTGGCAGCGTCGTTACGCAACGCAGTGTTCTTCAGCAATGTTGGTTACAGGTGTTGGGGGGGGGTGATCGCCAAGGCGGGACCCAACTCATCGGTGTTTATCTGAATAGACTCTTTACGCCACTGTTACGTTATCACAGCATGAAATTTCACCAGATGGATGTGAGAGGTAGAAGCATCGTCTCCCTGTTCCTCATCTGACTGCTCAGCCATGCTCATTCTGGAATGACGTCATCTCACCAGTGTGGGAATGTACAGATGCTTACCGGGTTTCAGAAATGGCATTTTATGGTTGTCATAATGTAATGGATGACCCCATGAGTGTGTCCTTGCTCTTGGTTCTTTCAACGACACTTAGCAGTAACCCGCAACCCTGCTGAAAAGAAATGAATACGCTTCACAACACATTGGAAAATAACATTAAACTGATGTATTATAAATAGGAGAGGTGATTAGTCAGTGGATAGGATGTTATTTCGGAGCTATGCAGTTGCACGGTTTTACGTTGTTCATTTTTCACGAGACGAGCATTGTGCTGCGTGTGTGAAATCAGACATTTGAATGTACCACTGTGGATCGGTGCATCACAGACAGGCACCGGTTTTGTGTCTTTACAGTCTGGAACCTGAGCCACTTCAAATTGGCGTGACACGCTGTCATCGGCGTGCTCATTCGCTGAGCTACAGTGCTGTAATGGCATGTTTGGACGGCCTGTTTCATCTTCTCAATCCCAGCTGTTGAATCAATCCCTCCTGTTTTACTTGTTTAGAATTTCAGGGGTTCTAGCACATTTATCTGAAGCGCCTCTGTGTATTTGAGACCGCTCCATGGTTATCTTCCCACATTAGCATGTTGTCCTGCTCCTGCCTTGAACATTATTGACGATACGTTATTAAGACTCCTCCTAATCAACTAAAGCGGGTGTTTGTGTCTGTGTACATGTCCATCTAATCTCCACACACACAGTCCTCATGGTCTCCTCAAGCAAGTTGATCCTAGCTGACGTGTCAGATGTACAGCTGAGTGAGCGTAGAGGTGACTGGCCAAATAATTCCATATAATTTGAGCATCAGGGGGTTTTCAAGCCTATTACCCGTAAGCCCTCTACAGAGTGGCTTCCAGTTCTCAACAGGAATGAGACGCGGAGCGCTCGGTGTCAGCTGTCACTGCACAGCGATTGTGGAGTGACAACATAAATCAGAAATAGAAACAGAAGATCTATAAAAGCGGTGGGCGGATCAGAGCTCAGACACAGACGGTTCAGGAGCCGGAAGCCGGAGCATCACTGCCGACTCACCACGGGCATCGCTCGACCCCAAGACATAATGCCAGTCTGCTCCATCCTGGAGAAGTGCAACGACGCGGTGCTGGGAGCCGAGCTCACCTGCAGTTTGCAAGAGGAGAACAAGGCTCAAAGGGAGAGCTACAGTGCCGAATGGCATAGCGTCAGTCTCGAGACGCAACCTCAGGACAGGTAAGAGCTCACGGAAAACATCCAAGTCCCCAAAGTACCAACCCAACGTACAGGAAGACGGCTAACCTGAAATGTGCTCTTTGCCTGCAGGCAAACCGTGAACCTGAATGACACCTCTCGCAGGGAGACCCTCTCCCGGCAGTGGCAGGCCCGTTCCCTCAAACAGCAGACCTGCCCCTCCGGGGTCTTCAGAGTGGGCACTGTGGAACGAGGGGTGAGGGAGCACCAGCTACTGCCCAAGAGAAACACCCTCCCCCTGCCCATCTTCACGCCCGCAGAGCTCGGTGTCAGACTCGGACGTGGAGCTCCGCACACGGAGCAGGACCTTCCGCCGGTCCCCGTCCCAGACGGAACCTGTCCCAGCAAGAGGACTGTGGACGAGATCACAAGAGACCTCCCCCCGGTCAAGCCAACCCTCATGGAGTTCTCCAAGGCACCCAAAGTCCTGGGTCGCTCCATGTCTCAAGAAGCTCAGAGAGGGTGAAGGACAAGACAGAGGAGGAGGAGGAGGAGGAGGAGGAGGAGGGGCTGTCCATGAGACAAAACGGGTGAATGTTTGGATTGGACAAGCATGTAGCAGAGGATCAGGGGAAATAATAAGATGTATATAGATTCATCTGTAGATACATTGAAAAAGTTATGAATACTTTAGTCCTTTGTGCTACTTGTGTTTCTTGGTGACCACAAGTAAATGTCATGCTTTTCCTCTGGCATTTAATGGAAGGACACGGTGTGTTCAGCTGTCCTCTGAGCTATTCTGATCTGAACGCCGCTCAAGCGTTTAGCTCTGATTTTACCCTGAATGGTAGAATGGTAGACAAGCCTCCCCGAGGCTTTTGTGTTTGAGGAACGAGTGAATCCAGCTGGTGAAGGTTTGCGATGACACGGGAGGTGAAAGCAGGGCTGAGCAAGTAAAGACTGAGTGAAGGAGGGGGACTGTCGGGGGGGGGGGGGGGGGGGGGGGGG
>BJFM01001641.1:146988-157579 GCA_016586285.1 Arothron firmamentum
ACACACACACACACACACACACACACACACACACACACACACACTGCCTGTCAGTGAAGGGGTGTCTGCAGCCCCTTTGCATCTCCAGCTCTGTAATTAAAACACGGTAATCTGGGTGAGTGGTGTCTATTTTAAAAGCTTCCTTGTCATCGCGTGGGTGAAGGCACACAAAGGGAGGCAGCCACAGGCGGGAGGGCGGCTGAGAACAGCAGCCAGCAGGTAAAGACCATTTTCTTGAAATGAGGAGAAGACCAACAAACTGTTTTTAACTGGCAACGTGTCCAGAAGACAATTCTCAGTCCATCATCCAAAACAGCCTACACACTTCAACAAACTTTTTTGGAATAATCATTTGTCAGGAAAAGAAAGAGAAGTTTTATATTCAACCCACACATCACTTGTCATTAGTATGTTTTTCTTTTAAAGTTTAATTCATGGAAAGCTTTATTACTACATCAAGGATATATTTCAATATAATACTTCCTTTTTTTATAAGACAATAATATGAAATATGTGTGTTGTGTGTATGAATTCATTTTAAGGTCATTTCTGGCACCAAATATTGTTTTGCAAACCAACTTTAAAACTGTTTCTGATAAATGAACGCTGTCGCACATTCTCCAGCTTCACTGCTGTAATATCAGTTTAAAGTCATTGTATATGCAGATTAGTGTGTGAAATATGAGTGACAGCCTGGAGGTTGCTAACTCGTGGCCAAAGCTGCACAGGGCCTGAACCCTGGAGGAGTGATTCAGTTATGAGCAGCTCTCAGTCGGTAAACTCGCTCTTAAAGCCACCGCACTGCATCAGAGACCGTTTAATCACGGAAAATCACAAATCCTGATATTCTGATGGTTTAACCAAACCTGTTGCATTGCATCGCCGTCGCCTACCAGCGTGTCCTGTGTGCTGGGGGTAGTTTTCACTGTTGGTGGGTGGTTGGTGACAATGAGATGGTAGATTTAAAATTAAAGCTATTATTAATCCCAGCCCACCCTTGCGACACACACACACACACACACACACACACACACACACACACACACACACACACATACAAGTACACATATCCATTCCTTTCCCCCTCCCCTCTCCACATCTCAAGAACATGACCATTACCTTCTTTAGTTCCTATGGCAACAGCACACTGGAATCCTTATGAGGTGAAAGCAGTGTGTGTGTGTGTGTGTGTGTGTGTGTGTGTGTGTGTGTGTGTGTGTGTGTGTGTGTGTGTTCACAACCATGCCAGAGTGTCTATGCATAGGCTCGATGTGCTCCGGTTTTGTTGCGTTCCCGTCTGCGAAGAGTCCAATCGATTCCTTTGACATTCTTAATGAGATCATCTTCCTCTCGCTGTCTGGCGCACACACACACCCTGCCGTAAAACACCGCTTGAAGTTTTCAGAAATGGACGCTGACTTGTTGCATTGCACCGCCGAGGGCTTTTATGAGTTGTTAACTTTCTGACTGTGCTGTAATTTCTCCTGATTGGTCCCTGCTGCACTTGATTAGTGCATATTTAATTAGACCAGCTGGACATTCAGAAGATGATTACCATCAGGAGATCAATGTAACCTCATCTACATGTATAGCATTCATAGCACTGAAGTGAGTGAAACAAGGAAAGAAAGACATGATATCTTTAGAGAGCTGAAGGATGAGATGATAGCTGTGCTCCAGTTTGAAGGGCAGGCCAGGATGTGTTGGTTTCGTAGTTTCCGTTAACACGCTCTTGTCTAAAAGTAAGGCCACGGAGGAACCAGAGACAAGGCTTTGAATATCTGCGCTCGCTCTCCTCCTGTCTTTCCTCCCTCAGGAAGAGGTTGACTGACAGGAGCTTCGCACAACTCCAGCTTACTTTCCAGACTGTGGGCAAGATCTTTGCAATGCTTACCATCGAATTGAGACGTTTTCTTCTCCCGAGATTGTTAAAATAAAAACAGGTAAGCCATACTAGTTAGCCTGCATCCTGCCATCCAAGCTGCGGAGGTGTGCCGGGATAGGAACAGTTTGTAACGACGCAGTAAAACAGTACAACCGTACAGCGCTCAATGGTCAATTCGACTGATTTTTAGTGGAAATCAATGCGCTGAGACACCCATCACCCCCCCGGAAGACATGGTCATTAGAGGAAAGGATTTTAATGGAATTTTCTCTAAACAGAATATGAGGAAGTCGTCTTGTGTTTCTTTGTGAGGGATGATCATTATCTGGATCCAAAGCGGCCGAGCTCGGGTCATTGTGAGTCAACATTCTCCTCGCTCCCCCAAACATCTCCTAAGAATTAGAGTTAACCTTACCAGCAAAGGCCTGCCCACACGAAAACCCTCTGTGGTTCCGAACTGTATCAAACACTCCACCAGCTTGAGGGAGATTTTTCATGATTTCGAGAAGAGCTCATTTGTAAGAGCTGTAGTTTGCAGGATCAGATTATGTTGCCAACTGTTCTGTGAAAGATTCCACTACCACTGGCCTCCTCTCTGCTTAATGTTACTGCAGACATCTGCTCTTTCTTAATATGATTAAGATCTGTACACAAAATACCACATGTCACAGCCAAACCTGTGAAAAATAAGTATAAATTTGCATATTTTTTGTGATGACTCATACCAAATGTACTGCGGGCGTTGCCTTTCAACTAGAAAAACAGAGAGCAAAGAACTTGGCCTGGCGACTTACACCTGTAGTATAGTGTGTATATAGGCAGCAGTAATACAAGATTACATCACATAGTAGGTTGCTTTGTGTTTGACCTGTGATCTCAGGATGATCAAAGGTCAAAGTGCCACCAGAATCTGGAACATCACCGAAATCTGACCCGTTATTTCCTGAAAGAATTCGTTAAAATCCAGACATAAAGACAGTCAGATGGACTGACCAATAAACAAAGGCCAGCTTTCACATAACCTCCATCCTTGGCAGGCGTAATAATCACCGACAACTTTTCCATTCACAATGATGGTTTCTCCTCTTAGAAGGAGCTATTTCACGGCAACGCTTCACTATTTTTGATTAAAAAGCTTTTGTAGTTCCTTCTTTGTTTACAATATTCTTAAACCTTTTCTTGTTTGAGCCGCTGCCCGCAAATGCTGAGGCATTGGCAATGTGACTTTGTTCTTTATTCACCCCCAACTTTGGCTATTAATACACAATAGCGCGTTTGCATGAATGTCATAGCCGTTTTATCAGGAGAGTGCAAACAAACAGGAAGCAGGAGGGGAGGAAAAGGACAAACGGGGGGTGAGAAAACACACAGACACACTGAGGGTTTTAAGAAAAAGCAAAGTGGGGGAAAAAAGCAATGATTGTAAAGTGTAAAATGGTGTAGGTGGATCATCATTCCATGGATGGATAAAAATGTGTTAATTGAGTGAAGTCTTCATGTGTGTGTGTGTGTGTGTGTGTGTGTGTGTGTGTGTGTGTGTGTGTGTGTGTGCGTGCGTGCAGTTGCCAAATGTTCAAATTTACTGTGGAATGAAAAGAAGTGGGCATTTTGCAAAATGTTGTTGTTCATTTGGCTTCAGATAATAGATTTGTTTAAAATTTCATGAGTCTGAAAGCAAGGACTGCACAGGATGATGTGTGATCGTACCAACAGGCATTTGTGAGAAGACAGCTTTAAATCTAAGATGTTAAAGTTATTGTGTACTTTGGAAGCTAGCCAAGGGGTCTAATAATCACCAAAAATAGCAGAGCTTAAAAAAAAAGGGGGGGGGGGGGGTTTGGAGAGTATTAGTAGCAAAGCAATCTGCCTTCAAGTGAAACCAAAGCAAATGTATATAATGACTTAAGCTTAAATGCCAACTAACATTAGTGTTGTGTTCTTTATGAGACTGTGCACTTGAGCAAAAGGGCAAAGTGTTCACATCCATTTAGCTGAATAGAAGAGACACTGTTTGCATTATTAAAATGTATTGTGTGCATTGTAATTGCGTGGTTCTTTGCAACAAATCCTATTAGAAATAGATCAAACGAGGCTGAAAAGCAGCTTGTATATTTTGTGAAATGATAAAACTGCTTCTTCACGCTGTTGCTTTCTTCACCCTGCTTTCTGCCAACTGGTATGATTATTAAAATTAGGTGTAGTGTGTAACTTTTGGGTTAATCATCATTAGTCCTGTTTGGATTTATTGGTCAGCGCGTGGTTCATTATTTTCAGTGAGACTACGGTTGTTAAAGGTCAATGGTGATGCTTCCGGACAAGTAAATGTACGATAACGCTATGAAGAGCGAGATAAAACTGAGCCTGCACAGCTGCATACACGCCAACTGGGTCGACGTTTTAACACGTGAATGTGTTTTTCCTGCACTTCTTTTGCAGCATTACATTTTTATTTTCTAATTCATGCAAATTTTATACTTATGGTTAATCTGTTCAACATTTGTGGGTGTTAATTTATCTCATCTTAACACTGGCATCTCGTCAAAAACTACACACCTTCAGAACGATCCTTCGCTTGGACAGAAGAAATGTGGACACATGGACATGTGATCCACACTAACCCCGCAGCATATGTTCAGTAGTGGGTGACGGCACCTCTCAACTCAGAAAAAAATCATCTTCATTGGAACTTCAGCGAGATTTTGAGTAAATTTAACTAATTGTTAATCAGGGAATTAGAAACATATTGCAGAGGTTCAAGTTAGTCTCAAAAATGATCTCAGAAAGAGAAGAATTATAGCAGAATTTTTGATTTTTAACATTTCTTATTGATTTGAATTATGCAGTCTTGTGAATTCTGCTGCTCTGAGGAGTGCTGGTTGGCATATTTTAAACTGTAATGGAGATGGAGTCATCTTAGATCTCTTATTCACTCAGTGTAAAACAAGCAAAGGTGAATGTTTACATGCATTTAAAATGTAAACAACAGGTAATAATGTGTGAAATTGCAGGCCCCCAGTTCCCCAATTATTGCAATAAAGAATTACACAAATAAATCCAAAATAATTTCATACAGTGACTTTCAAACTTTGAGTTTTTGTGAGCAGGTTATGCATCAATCTAGCCAGGGTGATGTGTGCAGTGATGTCGGCTCTGTTTTGCCACAGAGAATGCTGCTGATCGATGGGAGCTGCTACGTTTCTATGGTTGCCGTCCTCAGAAATGTCAGTGAGTAACAAATCCTTCCTGTCTACATCTTTTCTCAGTGGACACAAACGTAGACAGTCGGCAGCTGTTTGTCACGTTGATTGAAAAATGTGGCACTTTAAGAGTTGCTTTTTTTTGTTAGTGTGCATGTGTGCATGCAGTGTGTATGACTGTGTATCATTGTTCTCAGTCATTACAGCCTAATTATTTAAGAGGTTTTACTTATTCATGTTGTTTTTCATCTAAACATTTGGCTGAGGGCAGGACTTGCTGGTTGGTCGCACATCAGTGTTCAATGTGTCCATGAGTCAAAATACACACGTGTGGATGCATGGGTGTGTTTGTAAGGCTTCATCTGCCCCAGCTCCCCTAACAAGTGATTAAATAATGATGAGAACATTGGTTGCTTCTGAGAGGGGACTATAAGAGAGGACGAAGTGTGCAGAAAGACATAGAAATGAGTTCAGGAATCCTAGAAGCCTAGTGGCTTTTCCCCCCTGTATCTTTAAGCAGTTTGTTACTTTTTTCACACCCTAAAGGGGATGAAAAGTAATGAAAAATGTCTGCTTTGTTCAGAAATATTTCAGTAGCTGCAGTCAGATATTACAAGTTTCCTGCGTAGTCCTGCGTTTGCTTTTTATACACTTGTGACAGGGGGGAAAAATGTAAAATCATCAGCCATTCAGCACACTTAAACCTGGTAGCTGAATGTTTCTTGATTGCAGCTTGTGGTACCCCACAGAGATCACATTAGATGCCGGGAAACCAATATGAGCCCAGCCTGTTGTCTACAAGATGGATTGCTCAGTCTAGACCCTCATCAGCTTTATATAAAGCTGCTTAAATGCTTTTAGAGAGTACAGACCCCAAAGCCTCTGTGCTCATTAAAGACTACTTGTACTGCAGACACCAGAATTTAGTGACTTTCACTATTCTAATCTGACGGAGTCGAGAATTAGAAATAAAACAGGTGATGCTGCTCGATTCTTTTCAACTGGTGAGAACCAAACTAAATGAATTCATTTAATCGATTAAAAAGGTTTAAAAACACATGATAGTATGTGCATTGTGTTGAATAACCGATGACAAAGCCGGTTAAGGTCATTTCATTGTTTTATTCACATGCGGCACTTTTTAAGTATTTTTGGTACAAAAATCATTCATGCAGCATCAGTGGTTTTAAAAAGTGCGAAACAGGTCAAAAGTCACTTTACAGATCAATTAACAGGCATGCTACATAGGATCACAGTAACGCCATAAAGCTATAATTCATGTTCTTCAGAAAAACGTGCAATATTTTGTCATTTAAATTCATTTCATTTACTAAAACATGACCAGGAAAAACACTGCAGATATACTGTAGTAGAACACTCATATCCACCATCTTCACAATCATGCAACTCACAACTTAAAAACAACTTTAAAAACATCCACGAACAATCATTTCAAATAATAATAATTTAAAAAAAATCTACAAAAACATGAGGTAACGTCTTGTAAACATTATTCGTCATTTTTCTCTACTTGGCAACGCTCACTTCACGCAGAGGTTTCAGAGAGTCGCCCAGCTGTAAATGATTGCCCGCGTTTTACGCACAAACACTGGTTTGTACATTCTTTAGTCTTTCTTTTGGAAGTCATTGTGAAGTTTTTGCATATCTTTCCTCACAAGTGCAAAGCGCCTCTGCCGATCTTAACCTGGGGCAGGTGCCAGATCCTTGGATCTCAGCTCCAGCTCTTCACAGCGCCCCCGATCCTTAGCCCAGTCCGATCATCACCGTCTCCACGTCTTTCGAGGGTCTCCGTTCCCTCACGAGGAAGTTAATCATGCTCTCCGACTTGATCATTAAGTTGCACCCAAGAAAAAATATTCCGAACATGACAGTAAGTGACAACACGCACAGCACAGCGATTTGCACCACACGCATGATGAAGAGTTTGCGCTCGTCTTGCACCAGCACCAGAGACCCGCCGCCGTCACCAGTCACCACGTTGTCGGTGCTATTGCCGGGGTATGCTGCCAGAGTGCCGGCAAGGGTCTGACTCCCGTTCAGCAGAGCGCCCTTCGTCACGTCAAAAAAGGAGACATTCATGTTTCTGTGCAGCTTACCGGAGACGGACCGGCGACTCCACCAGGCAGGAACCGCGTCTCAGGAGAAATTCTGCTTTCCACTCAACATTTTACCTCATAAGCGTGTTCAGGGAAAGAAAGAGAGAAGGAGAACAATTCAGTAAAGGGTTGATTGTTAAAAGTCCAGCTCTCAATCAGCTGTCAGTTTCGTGCGTAATGCGCCACATCCACGTCGCCGATTGTTGCTCGTCAAACAGGGCTGAAGTTCTCCAACTCAGATCCGCGGCATTGTGACTTTTAGAGTCTTCCTGAACAGTTCTGAGGTGCAAAGCTTGTTTCCCTTCAGTGTAATATGAGCTTCTTGTGAGCTCCTCTTTTATCTCAAGTCTCCAGTGCGTTTTAATGTGATGATGAGTTCCCTGTGGACCACACCACAATTTCTCACCAGGGGAGGCACTGAAGTCAGATGGTTTGAGATTCTAAGTGAATTTCTGTTCTTCTGTGCACAAAATAAACATAAAAAGACATCTAATTTCAAACTTTAAACCCAATATAGTTTTTTGATCTAAACAGTAAAATATGACATTTATGAGCAGCCTTTAAGGTTTTAGACTGTTTTTAAGTATTCAAGTAGGTTATTATTAACATCAGAAATTCTTATTGATATTTATGCACAAATCCTTTTAAGGTATTCTTGTTTAAAAGGATTTACTGACAGCCTGAAAACATACATTTGAATGAGAATAAAAATGATCAATAAGGTGCAGCAGGTCTGGATGTGGAAATGAGACTGATCGATTACCTACGATTGACTTATCATTTATTTTGAATTAATGAACTACATTATTTGCAAAAACTACCTAATAATAATGTTCTTTTTATTATTTTTCATTTTACCCTCACCAGAAATTATCTTTGTAGTCAGTGTATTACTTAAAATCTCTTGGCATTAATTGGTTTATTTATATGAAAGAATTTTACATGCTGTCATTTTATAAAGTAATCTTGTTTGAGTTGAGCTTTTCAAATGCTCACATAGTAAACATATTCAAAATAAAAATAAATAAAACTATCTCAGGAACGTGAGGTCTGTTCTATTATGGTCATTGTTCCTCTCTCTCTCCTGGATTTAGTGCTGAGCCAAATTAATCTTCTGTTTATCTGAAAACAGAGGCCATGAAATTTAATTTGGGATGCTTATAATGTCTGGTAAGAAGATTTCAGCCACCAACCAACAAGCTTGTGCACAAACAATAATTAGCTTTATCCAAAAATACCTTTTGTAAGTCAGATGACTTATTAATAGCAGATAACACAGGGACAAGGAGTATTTCTTCCCAAATAATCTAATTAGCTATGGATTTGGTTGCCACAGATTAATTGACAGTATGTAAATCAGTGCTGCGCTGTTTGGTTCCGTTGTATTTTTAATTTCCGTGTTATTATGGAAAGCAGGTTGTACTTTTTCTTAATCTTCTCAATATGTAAATCCTCTGTTCAAAAGAATAATGTCTCTTTGAGAATTTAATGAGAAAATGTTTCATCTAATTCACAGTTAGCTTTACTAAAGGTACAAGCTGCTCTTTCAAATTCCCATCCTTTATTTATATCTTTGGCGCGATTAAATTCATCCGAATCCCTTGAGGCCGCTTACAAAAGTCTGACGTTTAAGAACCTGTTGCTGATTCACAACTTTACAGTATCGGATTGAGGAATTTGATGGGAATTCTCCAGATTTTGTGGCAGATATCTGCTTTGTTATCGATATATGAATATGAAGATGCATTCATGAGGATGTATATCCGAATGCTGACTTGTTCCGACTTGTTCCTAAGCAACAGTAGACCTGTGTGCCCAGTGACAGATGGTTGGTAAAGTTATTTTGGTTTGGAGGAGAGGGGGCTGGGGGTGGGGGTGGGGGTGCCTGCATAGAGAAGGGGAGAGAGAGAAACATTTCCATTTAACATGGGGGAATATGCAGCCTAGCAACACAAACTAATTGAAGACATCCTTAGCAACAAGGAGGTTCTGTTCAACCCAACCTTTGAGCCCCTCAGCCATTTTTGTTTGTGCTGCTACCTGACATGACTCAGGACTCGGGGACACACCTGATCCAGACCAACTGCCCCAGGAGACTAGACCCCCACCCCGTCAGCGAACACACCTCTGATGACGTCTCTTCATTAGCTGATTCAAGTACCTGCGAGGCTGCGAGGAACCGTCCCGACAGGCCAGAGTGAGGCTGCAATCAAATGTCTGGAGCAAAGCGAGCACGCCTTTAAAAAGTGTGTTTTCAGGCACTGAGTTGATAATGGAAGGTGATGAGGGCTGTGTTTTGATCTTCAGGGCTTTGCCAGACTCTTAATCAGACTATGGTAAATACATCCCGCTGATGTAGCACCACCACCGCTGGGTCCCACCGCAGCCACACTAGACAGCCATCAGTCATTAAAGTTGCTTTAGCCAGATACTGGGTGCATCACCCGTCCTTGCAGGGGGATTTTAGCTTCTCTCTCTCTCTCTCTCTCTCTCTCTCTCTCTCTCTTTAATTCTCCTACTGAGAGACAGAGTTTGTTACCTTTTGTGCACAACCATGTTATCAAACCCTGTCTGTTGAGAATTGGATTACAAATTTACAAATGAAATTCATGTGCTCTCTCTCTTGGCCTGCAGCTGCCTCATTGTTTACCTGGCAAGGGAAATTCTGCTAGTTTTATTCTGAGAGCACAGCAGTTTTCATTTCTGATAATGAAAATCTTACAGGCTTTGAGATGGATCTGTGGTCCGTGCTCATGACCCTTCCATCCTCTATTTGCTCCTCTGGCTCCTTCGTAGCTTCATGTTCAGTTTTAATTGGTTGCCATCTGACCCAGTCTGTGCCTTTTTACTAATAATAACTACTGTTGCACTTTCCAAAATGCCACTCATCTATGAGGTGGCAGGCTATTATCCCATCGTGTCGATTTGAGTTGATTGCCTACAGTATATTATCTGTATCCTTTCTCCACCATAAGAACTTCATAAAATTCTGACTGTTAAACCTTTTCGACTCTGTCTTGATTTGTCTTATTTTGACAGGCAGTAATTCTTGGACTTGGGTGCCTGTAACTTAGCAACCAGCTGGAGAATAAGAGCAGGGCACAGGGATAAAGACTGAATAAATGTACAAGTGGCAGATAAGAAGCATTGTGTGCTCCTACAATCCGCAGCAAATGGTGCCAAAAGTTCATTTCTGTGTAGGATAATCTTGGTTTTATCCCGTTCAACACCTTGTTGCTTTTATTTTGTAGTTTCAAGCACTGGAAAGGTGCCATACGTTCATTGAATTTAATAGATAGATAGATAGATAGATAGATAGATAGATAGATAGATAGATAGATAGATAGATAGATAGATAGATAGATAGATAGATAGATAGATAGATAGATAGA